>JANBPK010001204.1:0-108101 GCA_027579435.1 Candolleomyces eurysporus | reverse complement strand
GGGGGGTCAGCGGGGGCAATCGGGCGACAGCACGCAGCACTCACGCGTCCAGAGCCTGGATACGGCCTCGCGGCCATCGAGCTCGCGGAGGACGTCTGGGGCGACGGAGAGGACGGGGGCGGGGAGGGCAGCAATCATGGGGGGGNTCGAGGGCCGGACGCATGGGTCGCAGCTGCCGGGCTGGTGGGCGACGGCGGGGAGTCTCGGCCGCGGGCTCGGCGACGAGAGGGCGGTGGTCGCTGGGCCGGACGATGGGGGAGAAAAAGAACGGTGCAGGAAGGCGGCGAAAAGCTGCTTCAAATGTCCTCAGCTGAACCGAGTGTCTGCAGCGAACGCCCGGTCCGACGGCCAGAGCAAACCAAACAGGGCCAGTCCCGAATCACCTGGTTCGCCCACGTTGCCGCTTACGTACGCGAACCGGGCCCATGTGACCGCCTCCTTCCCCGCGCTCCTCTTCCGAGCTCTGTCCACCGTCTCAGCTGACGTCTCGCTGTGATCCCCAGCCGCTGCGCTGCACAGGACGAGAGCCCCAGCGTTGCCTCCCCAGAGCAGCGCTGTGTCCTGCTTCCATGATCTTTCCGAGAAATGGTCTAATTAGCTCCATTACGCGATCCCATTCTTCCCCGCTCATTTCGCCCTCGAACCCTGCCCTATGGAGGTTCCGTGCCCCACGTCGCATGACCTCAAGCCCGCGCAGCCAGTCTGGGGTCCATCAGGTTCTTTAATTGCCCCCCCGCTCAGATCCGGGAAGAGCGTGGATCACAGGATGCTAGGGCAACCTGCCCGCTACGTAAACCTTGGGCGTCTCCTGCGTCCCGTATATCCTCCCTCTGCACCTAGTGTACATGCCTGCTATGCACTCACACGGCCAACAGCACTAGTCGTTTTGGAGGTAATCAATCCGGAACTCGTCCAGCTCGTCACATTATTTATTTCCGAGCTCCATGATAAGACCTCTTATGGGTCCACTGGGGGAGGTCCCGTTGGTACCTATCCAGGGTCCCTGCTACCGAACTTTGCAGGTCCAACAAATGGTGTCACGTTGCGCATGACAAAACCTCCAACATACGCAACTTCTTTCCCTCTGGTGCTCATCGCAGCAAACTAAAACTCTGGCCCGCCGCCGCCACCCTCCAAAACCGTCCCTGACAGAGCCTCACAATCATTGATATACATGTGCACTTGTCGCGTAGCCAAGGTCCGGCTCAGGGCCAAGTTTTTCCTTGGACCTAGCGATATCTACAGGGAAAAATTGCAACGATCTCTCCTCTGGTCTTGCGATGCAGGATCGACGGCTACGTCACGGCCACTAAACCCTCTATATACCTCGCAATTCAACACTATTCAGATTCTGAAACCCACTGGAAAACGCCACAAGATGCGAATGTCACTTTGCCGAAAACGGCTGTCGTCCTGCACGCAGAGGCACTTACTTGGGTGGGGTGTAAGAAGATGCACCGGAACCCTGTGGAGAGAACTCGGGCTCTGGGGTCTTAGCACCGAGTCTTGGGCTCGAACGAAACCCTTGGCCTGGAGCCCGTACCGAGAGGCTCGTGATTGCCCACCCAGGGCTCTTTAAAACTCGACGGAACAGGTGTACGTACATCTGTTCCTTCATCTCATTTCATCTTACTTACAAGCCGGCCACGGTAGATCGAAAGCCCGTCCTCGTCTACTCGAGGGGCTTCGAAGAACCTGTTTTTCCTTCCTTTCTTCTGGGCCAGTCCATCCTTATCTCCATGTCTGAATATGCCTCATGCAAAGGAACGGCCACCGGAACTCATCCAGTATGTATGTAAGTAGGGAGTCATCGCCAGTCCAGCAGACACACGCCGCACGCGTTCTCGACCTCTCATAGACCCAATGCTAAAGTGAAATCAATACCTCGAGACATTAAAATCTCATATCACGGGTCATCGTTGACGGGTATCGTCATTCCGAATGAATTGTTGTCGCACTGGACAAACCAACTTGCCGAAGAGAACTTATATTACTTACATTACCAGCCAGGTGCAGCCACTCGGCCACTCAACCTCAGTCACGTTCCCGAGACACCTCTCTCATGGAGTCGTCGGCGGTGGGCATCCCGAATGAATTGTTGCAGCCCTCTCAACCTCTCATCGAACGACGTAACTTGTGAATATTATCCCGGATCGAATATGCAAATCTGTATTCACGGGTCGCCGAATGAATTGTTGCGGGCTAAATAACCAAGCGAAGAGAAATTACTTGCTACTTCAGCCACTCAGCGATGCAATCTCTCGTAGATATTATGAATATGAATATCCCGGGATTGAACATACAAATTCATATTACGAATCGTCGACGGTAGTCACTCCGAATGATTGTTATAAGCTAAACGACGAGAATTACTTGCTACTTTAGCCACTCGGCGATGCAATCCCGTTCTTGACCTATCTCATAGATGTGAATGTCCCGGCTTGAACATACAAATCCATATGACGAGTCGTCGACGGTAGTCACTCCGAATGAATTGTTACAAGCTAAACGACGAGAATTAATTGCTGCTTTAGCCACTCAACGATGCAATCACGGTCTTGACCTATCTCATAGATGTGAATATCCCGGCTTGAGCATACAAATCCATATCACGAGTCGTCGATGAATTGTTACAGGCTAAAGGACCCTTCCAACCGAAGAGAATTACTTACTACTTTAGCCACTCAGCGATTCAGTCACGTTCTTTACCTCTCTCATCGTTGTGAATATACATATCACGAGTCGTCGACGGTACTCATTCCGAATGAATTGTTACAAGCTAAAGGACCCTTCCAACCGAAGAGAATTACTCACTACTCTAGCCACTCAGTGTTTCAGTCACGTTCTCAACCTCCGCCACATAGTATATGCGCACCGGCTCGAATGTATGTGTCAAGACATGCAAATCGATTTTATGGTTCGTTGACGGTGGTCAGTTCGAATTTTCAATTGTTGCGAGCTCAAAAAANTTGACCAACCAAGTAGCGAGAATTACCTGAGATTAGTCGTTGCGAGCTAAAAAAGCCAGCCAACCAAGCAAAGAGAATTAGCCATCCACTGTCACAAAGTTCTCGATAGAACGCATACCCCCGCCTCGAAATACATTAGAATGTTCCAATGCATACCACGAGTCGTCGACGGTCGTCGTCATTTCGCGTCAGTTGTCGCGAGCTGGAAAAGCCAGCCAACCAACTAGAGGGGATTACCTGGCCAGCGCCACATAGAATGCACTCTTAGGGTTACTTCAGCTCAATAGCTGACGGTGATCAGTTCGAATATTGACAACTACCACGACCTAAAAACATCATCCAACCGACTGAGGAGAATTACTTGGCCAAGCATTTCCGCCACAGCGGAAGCAACTTGTGGATACTTTAGCTCGACCAGTCGAAGGCGGTCAGTTTGAATATTGTCATGGGTAGAAACACCAACCAACCAACCAACTGAAGAGAATTACTTTCCGCCACATACGATGCACTACTTATGGAAACCCAGGTGACGGTGGCCAAGTGTCACTGGCGAGCTAAAAACACCGACCAACCAACTGCTGAGAATTAGCTGACCACTCAGCCTCTGGGTCACGGTATATGCACTGACGAGCACCAGCTTGAATATATGTATCAGAACGTACAAGTCCGTGTCATTGAATGTCGCGACCAGCGATCAAAAAAACCACCCAGAGAATTACTTGGCCACTTAGTGATTCAGTCACGTTTTCGACCTTTGTCATAGAATGCACACCCCGCCTCGAACATATCAGCATGCGCATGTATCACGCCTCGTCGTCGTCGTCATTCCGAATCAATTGTCGCAAGCGCAAGCTAAACCAGCCAACCAACCGAAGAGAAGCAAGTAGCGGCGAGCCACCTTAGCGATTCACTCATCTCCGAGTTCGCATCACGCACGTACGCACCGATCACAAGTCATAAGCAGGTGTTTTCCCTTTTGAATTAACTTGTACGTAGGGGCTACCCTGACGACATTACACGCCCCAGGGGGCCTCCTGCGGGTTATCGTTAGAACCGACCCTAGCTTATTTTACTCACTCTGTGCCACTGATACCCACGGTGCACGATAAAATACAACAACAACAACGTTCAGGCGTTTTCTCACTTCCGGTGTTCAAATTCCAAAAGTAAACTTGGAACGGCGGCCTTGTTTGGTACATAAGATGAGATGTTCCCTCGTTATCCAGGGGCCGTGTGCAGCGTGCTTTTTAGGGTAGCGAGCGGTTATATGCTAACTTTGCTAGGGTCGGCAGGCGTACATACATATGATGTATTTCTTGATGCGCGAGGGTAGCTGAAACGCCTAGGGATAAACTAGCTTGTTTTGTCGGACTTGGGGCTATCAGCTAGGGTCCGCTTGTGGACGTACGGACGGACAGTCAGTCCAACCTGGGATCAAGCGGTCCATACGACGCGTCTAGAGGATACGAGTACCGTATCGCTAGTCCATAGCCTTGCCACTAGGTGTGGATCTAAACTCAACGGGGCCCGTTCAGTGACCGAAACGCCTCTAGCCAACCGGTGAAATAGTACACATCATACGTACATTCTTGGAACAAGCAACGTTTTAGCCTACACAAGAATGATGTTTACCCGACGCTCCAACTTCTTCTCCAACTCACCACACTGTACCCGACTTTACTACCTCATTACTTATAATAGCACTAGGAGGCCGTCCAATCGTGAGTACTGGAGTGGCTCATGTGCATGATCAGTTACCATGTACCACCACATGGTAATCCCCATGGGTCACCGAAAGCATCCATTCTCCTCGTACCCCCGCGCCTAGCGTAAGTTGAGAGAGCCGGTGAGACTTTGTGAGACTCCAACTACAAGTGGCCCCCGCTCACATGGCAATCCCCATGGGCCTCTCTCCCCGTATGTATCCGCAGCAGCTTGAGCTGATGATTATACGCGTATACGCATCCTTGTTCCTGGATGCTCTGCGGCTGGAAAGGGCAGAGTGAAACGAGTCGAGTCGAGCCAATTCTGGATCGGCTACCGTTGACCGCTGGGACACGGTCTACTTTTGGTAACCACGGATGAAATATAGGTGGTATCGGGGGTCCTTCGCAACTGGTGGCACCCTTGTCACAGATTGTCACAAATGGGCCTTTGGCCGTCGGTAGATGACCGCCTGGTCCCGCCACTGTATACCCTTTTCGTGCTTCCCCGCCCATTGTCAACGTGCTCATCACTTCACGCGTACACAAACGATCAACGATTATTAATTATGATGACTACAGGATAATTCATTCTCTTGCTGTAAACAATAAGGTGTGCCCTCCAGACGATGGTCAGTACCGTCGCCTTGGTATGGGAGACAATGAACATTGACTGCCCTGGAGGGAGTTTACTCGTTCTCAGTTTAATTGAGAAATTACGATTTTTGTCTTGAAGTGGCCCTGGATGCTGGTGTAATACAGTCGATAGAACCTCTTCTCCTCCTCCCTTCCTTTTAGGTCGATTTTCTTGCCTCAGCACGGTCAGATAATTGTATTGAGAGGTCTAAAATGGTATTATAATTTGTAATAATAACGTAGTGGCTTCTGAAACACGACTACCTGTGCCCTGCTGCCAGGATGCCCAAATTCTGTAAATCAAAGAAAATACCATAATATATTTGAGGGTGAAGCCTGGCCAGCTTAGATCAGTTGCCTATGAATCACAAAATCAAATATTGGAAAGCTTAAACGAATAACTACTCATTTTATCTCTCCCACATCGCGCTCTCCTTGTCAATTTAGCAGCAACCTGATACCTTTGTGGGTAATAAAGCAATATCCAATAGACAAGGTATGAGAACATCGGTGATGTAGCGCAGATGCCAGTACATTTCTACATTAATCAAGATACGATTGACATCTCCTAGTCAAGACTACCAAGCTACCTTGGTCTGGAAAGGTGCAAGGAGGAGAAGGTGTCTTTTGAGTCAAATTTCCAATATCTTGAGGGACCTCCTGAGCCCAAACCTCTCTAGTTCAAATAGTTCAAATAAGCACATTTATTCAAGCTGAATATCAAAAACCGCATGAGAATTGGCCAAGAAACAGCTGAGATATGTTTCTCAGATCCCAAAATGCAGGATTGATGTGCAATCATTTCACGATTTATGAACCTTCATTCCAAATCTCGCCTCCCACTAGGTCGATTCCCAAGCGGTTTTTTGCAAACTAATTATATTTACTTCTATGTGATTTAAGAGAATTTTTAAAGATTTATTATAGCCTCCTTCCACTCGTAAACAACGTAATACAGCTCGCTTTTGAATATATACTCACAGCTCTCTCAAAACACCTTAGCATGCTAAAATATGGGGCGGGCACGGATAATCCAACTTCAGAGGACTCTAAGACTGAGATTTTCTGAGTAAAGTTCAAATTGCTGGCCTATAGAGAGGTAGAAATGTCTAAAATACAAACTTATGAGAATGCTGGAGTAACATACTCTTCCCGACACCCTTTGTACCTCTCCCATGTTTATACACTCATGAATATAGTTTAAAGGTGGTATGTAGGTTATTCTACTCCTTTAAGAGCATTAATCCACACTTCTTGGAGGAGAATCCCTCTAATATTTCTAATACTTAGACATTCCAGGAATGAGGTATCTGGAGCTTTGGGTGCTGAGTAGCACAATATGAGGACAGGCTTTTTTGTTTTTGAGGACTTACTTAATATTTTTAAAGACATCTGTGGTCCCTGGAGAGCACAAGCACCATAGAAGCACCAGTAGAATCAAGTTATAGAGAAGAATTTGAATTTATCATTTACTAACTCTGCTTGCAAATATAAATTCAGGATATCTGGCTAGAATTTCTCATGCAGTTTGCTAGTAAGTTCCCTCCAATTTTTGTGAGATTTTTTCGGAGTGTGAGTGAGCTATAGCGAATGACGGGAAATGGGCGGGATCAGAGGCGGGACGGTCAGCGCGACTAATTCGATGACGCCGAACGCTATATTGACGGTGCCGACGATAACGCGCAATCACCCGCCGGCAACAGTGACACGGCATGGTAGCTGGTACGATCTCCTTCTCATCATTAAGACCCACCTTTAACAAGGATATATCAAGACAGAGTGAACAGCTGAAAGCTATCTAATTAGAGGTCTATTACAATAGCAAGCACACATCAAAGTAGAAGGCCCAGGCGGGTGGTGGACGTGCCATTCATATGATGCGGTCCTCACCTCGATGGTCAGATAGCGGTGCACTTACCGCCATTCTTGCGCCTTGTGCGCCCGACGAGTACATAGCGTGACAACCAACGTGACAAGTGAGGACCCCATCACAACAAAATTGACGATCAAACGACAAAAGTAGACCGTGTCCCAGTGGTCAACGGGTCAACGGTAATCGGCTGGTATGTGCATCTGGACATGTAGATATTTCAGGCCATTGCATTACCTCCAAGAGTCGAGTCGTGATGCAGCTCGTCCATATCCCCAGTTCAACAATAAGAAATGTCCCTGGTGTCTAGAGGAGGCCTTGTAATTTGTTCCGCCGCGAATTTACCCCTGGTGGGTCAGGGCAGCCGCAAGGATTAGGCAAGTTCTTTCCGAGCGAGGAGGAATGATATTTAAGAGCATAAGGGACTAGACGTATGCTCGAGAATAAGAGTTCACACCAAGTCCAGCACCGACAATGATGGCAGAACAATGAATATTACTATACACATATGGACATACAGGTCGTCTCGAAATACTTTTAGGGGAGGTGAAATAGTGAGACGACGAAAAAGTTCATAGGGGGGGGAAGGAGATGGGCAGCTATGAAGGCTATACTACTGACTCGACTCGAAGGAGGATGAGACCGCCAGAAGGCGCGTGAGTCGTACGTATGTACAAGTCCAACTGGACTACAGGAGATACTTTTACACAAAGGAAGTGCGGATCTACAGTATAATTAATCGAACGAGCGACGCGAAACGAAACAAGTTAGGCGAAAGCGTCTTGTGATAATAAAAAAACAGAGCAGGAGACGAAGCGTGAATGAATCACAAAGGATCAAGAAAATGAAAGCAGGATGGATAAGTAGGAAATAATCAATGGAACATCGAGGGGAGAAGTGAAGCGGTCGACAGCGAAGAATACATACAACATACAATATCCAAGAAAGAACAGCACAGGGAAGGGTGGACGGACGGATACGAATCATTCAGCGGAAAGAAACTAGGAAAGCGCCACACCGACCCTCCCTCTCCCACGTCGGAACGCGCAAATCCAACGAGGAAGCCCCTTACATGTCGGAGGTTTTGAGAACCTCGTTCGCTCGTTCTTCTTTTTCGAATGAAAGAACGAGCAAGACAACACAACAACCACCCATAATCCACAGCAACTCCCGACCTCCGACAAGGAACAGGGCTCATGGTGACAACCAACTCCGCGATCGACGCTGAGCACCCAATGGATCTACCAAACCGCACCATGAGTAATCCAATCCCTGACGGTGATGACGGAGAAACAAGGCGTTGGACGGATGGCAGGAAGGAACTTGGATACCAGGGGCGTTAATTGCTTCACGGCAGCAGAGCTTCTCGGGGTGACACGAGGCACGCAAGGAGGCAGACAGGAATCATGCAAGACTCCTAGCCTGAACACGTTGCGGAGCTGGGCCCGACGCGCCGTGTAAGGGTTCCAATGGATGAGTGAATCGAGGAAAGATCATTGAATGCAGAGGGTCATGCGCCGAGAATAAATGGTAGAAGAATAGACGAACAGGGCGGTGCCGGTAGAAGGAGTTTGCGAGCCGATGTTAAACTTTGGCATAGGCGATGAAAATTTCGGGGGTTCGAATCTTGCTTTGAATGAATGAACGAACCAAGGGATGAAGGGTCGAATGTTAGGACAACACATCTTCCTCCACCGGCCGACGTAATACCACCACCGGTCCTCTTGGCATAGGAAAGGAAGAGGAAGTCGAAAGAAGAGAAGGAGCGATAGGTTGGAAGAACCGTGCGTTCATCGGCCCTGAGCCCCTACACCGACTGGACCACCCACCCTGCCAATATCAAACCAACCCAACCGAAAAACAGACATTGGATATCAGAAATCCAAAGACACCCAAAGCTAGTTTGACAAGTGAGTTGATGGATTGACTTCCCGGTGGGAACCCCGACATCGAGGTGAAGTATGAGCGCAACCTAGAGGTAATCAGACGCGTGGTCTTTGGAATGAATGATGGATGGTGCCAAAGCGAGGGAGTCGTTTTTGCAGTACAGATGTCACGGACCGGCCAGATTTTGCGTTCGAGCAGAACTTTTGGAATAGTTGCGAGACGAAGGACAGGGAAAAGGGAAGGGAGAAAGGGATGGCTATGAGGGAAAGCGGCGAAGATGCGCTGCTGCAAGAGTTGTGTGCGGGTGTATGGAATGGTAGAAGCCACGCCAAATTGGTGGAATTGAGTTCCACTTCCGGGGTTGAGGCCCCGAAACAGAAACCGAATCTCCAATCCAAGAACGAGGTTCAAAAATAAGCTCGAGGGACCACGATTGTACGAGGTTATTATTCGTGTATGCCCATAACAAGCAGGGCTGCGAGCTCCAAATCCAATTCAATGGTTTGCATGAAGGAGGAAGGACGGCGAAGGGGAAAACGTATCGGGATGGAATGAACACAGCACAGCCAACGATCGAGGGTAAGAAACTATTGGTCAACCGTTAGCACACAAGGTCACCAAAATTCGCAGAGCAAGAACTTACCCGAAAGAAAATACACTTCACAATCCAATCTAAATCAGAGCGAAGACGAGACCTGCCCATGGCCCCTGCCCAACACATGCAAAAACCGTGACTGCGCAGCATCCCTAACACCATCACCAGAACGTTGTTGATCTACAACGTTCTGGACCGGTCCCGTCAATAGCTGATCAGGGACAGGAACACTCGTTGTGCCTGCTGTTGTTAATGGTGATGTTGTTGTCGAAATAGAAGCAGGACCTTCATCACGATCACCAGCAGCAGCAGAAGTACCATCTCCTGCATCATGATCGGGGACACCAGGTTCATCGGAAGGATGATCGGGGCCCTGTGACGAAGGAACTCGAGCCGCAGCCTGAGCCTGGTGTGACATCAGGGCCGACCTGAACATCTCGGCGTTGAAAGCAGACGCCGGGTACCGTGCTGCAGGCGCTGCGAGGCTCGTTGAAGCAGAGTGGAATTGAAGATGGGATACAGACGATGAAGGGGCGTTCGAAGTTAGGAGTGCTGGGTAAATCGGCGCGCTGGCGTACTGGAAGGTGCAGGAAGCTGATAGGTTCAAAGAGACGGGGAGGGTTGAGACCGGTGGCTGGTCAGAAGGCGCCGGCGTCGCTGACGATTGCGGCACTGGATTTGACGTCGATGAAGGAGGCTGAAGTTGAGGTGATGAAGGCGTAGTGGCGGACTCGGCCGGCCCATCCAAGGGACTGGCGCCAGCGCTAGCGCTCGTTGCACCATTTACCGGGTAGTCGAACTTGCACGTCCCCTTCTCAAGATGGTATTTTAGTCCGTTAGGGTTCAGATATGACTATTAAAGGAAGCAGTAGACAGACAAATACGTCAGATTCACAACGAAAGCATGTGTCAAAGCTGGAGAGGCTCACCTTCGTACAACCCTGATGCTAAAAACGCAAAATCGTACATCCAAAGCGAAGGAAAAAGAGAGAAATGTCAGTCAGAGTTCGATGGGACTTGGTGTATAAAATAAAAAGGATGAATGATGGCCTTCGAACTCACCGGGCATTTAAACATCTTCTCTCGCTTCCTTCCACCTGCAGAGATGGGATTACCACCAGCAGCGCCGTTGGATGTAGATGCGAGCTTGAGTTTGGGTTTCACGACCTTCCCGCCGTTATTTGACACGGTCGAACCTTCCCCTCCCGGCGATTCACTCCCCTCTCTCCGAGCCTTCGGTGAACCCTTCTTCTTCGTCGAGCTTGAGGCAATAGCAACAGGCTTTTGCGAAAATTCCGGGGAGCTGGAGTCAAAGTGCAGCGACGGAACAGCAGAGTCGTCGGACATCCCCTCTTCCTCTTCTTGGGCGAAGCTGCTGGTAGGCGCTGCCTGTTCCACCTTGATACGGGTCTCGCGCTCCCTCTCTTCTTTCTCTCGCTGTTCCCGTTCGTGTAGACGATGTATCCGCTCTGCGTACGACTGCTCGTAGTAGGCGTAGTCCTTGCTAAAATCGTATTCGGGTCCAAATGCCGAAATCACATCACTGCTTTCGGGGAATCGCTGATTCGGCGGGATGCTAGAGGGCGGTACCGAAAGCGCTAGACCCATGTACGGGTTGTATTCCACTTCCGCTGCCGCCGCCACCTGGACAGCGGGTGCCGAGAATCCAAGCGGGAGACTCGCGGGAGTTTGGGGAGTATTAGGCGGTGAAGATGCAACAGACGACGAGCGAGATGATGACAACGACGAAGACGAAGGTGAAGGAGGGGGATTGCTGTTAGCAGGCGGAGGATTTGCCGGCTTCAACCGCTCTGGCGGGTAGATCCGCTTGCCATTAGGCGCAACCACAGAAACGTGTTTCTCCTCAAAGTGGTTGATGAGCGCGTGGAAGTCGACGAGATGCACACCACAGCAGACGTAGTTTGAGCACTGAGAATATTCGATGGATGAGCAGGATAAATCGATAAGATAAAATCAAGGGGTACGCACAACTTGGCGCTCGATGGATGTGATGCGAACAAAATCCTCGTGCGTGTGCAGCACGAATGCCTGTGTGATATCAGGTGCAACACCGGTGTAAGTACCAAAGGAGATGATAGACGATGGCATGTCAATATTATCGAGGGAGGGACTCGATGCTCGTGTGCCACCGGGGGAAGGGGAGGAGGGGGAGGGGGAGGGGGGAGAAGGGAACAGGACAGGCGGCAACGAGGGTTTTAGCGTAATTGGAGACCGCAAGACTTGAGGATCTGAAATCATAGAGCTTAAACGTCGCAGTCACTTATGGCTAGAAAGCACCGGCGGGACGAACCTGAGGCAGATACGTCCATGTCTATATCTTCTGAGGAGCTCAGACTGGGCACGCGCTCAGGATACGGCTGGGACGCGGTTGCGGGGCCTTTTCTCCTAATGCAGCAGCCAAAGTCAGTTTATACGAACACGCGTTGAACTTTAATTTCGGAGAAGAGGGCCATCGATTGGATGGAGATTGCGATAGCATGAGAAGCCGTGCCATGGCCACCTGATAGTAGTGCCGTCCGTCCGACTCGATGTTCAGGAGAAATCGAAGGCGGAGGATTGGCTGAATGGCTGCGGATGTGGGGGTGGAGGAAAAGGAATAGAGCCTTACCAGCTTTCATAGAGACCATGTGGTTGATCACATTGATTTTGTGCGGCCATTGTGACGATGGAAGAAGGGTTGTGAAGTGGTATGTTTGCCGAGAATTGGCTATGTGGCGTTGGATCTCTGCTCTTCGAGTAAACGATAAGCCTCGTTCGCTCGGGTTCGAAGGGTGGTAGGGACGAATGAGCCTGAACCAAAGTCACGGCGTGCGTGCGTCTAATAGCAGCAGGATCTGAAATGAAGTTGGAGAGTTGGTAAATAAGCGTTCAACGATTCGAACTCGAACTTGAGAACATCAGAATATCATCCCGTTTCAAGAGGGTGATGGGATGGAGGGTGGGTTCGACAGGCAATCGATAATGTCAGTTGACATGAGGGTGAGTAAAGCAGAAAGAACCCAGGCACGGAACGGCGCTGCTATCCATGGATAGCAAGTAATTCCTCGACAGCCCGCAAAGTAGGAAGGAAGACACCGAGATATTATCATTACCAAACTGACTGATGCAGTCAAGAACGGTTGGAGCTTGGTGACAACTCCCGCTCTTACGAATTACGAAGCAGTGGATTTAAAGCATACGGCTTACCTATTGTATTGTGGATTGTGAATATGTCTTCCTCGGTAGCTTCAATGCAATACCAAGGCTTCTGTATTGGACAGGATTCACGGTCGACGTCGGGGTCGGGAGGTTAGGGGGAAGGAAGCAGGGGCGATCAGCCCGAGGAGAAAGGGCCCCGTACCTATATCTGTTCCCCCAACATTGCAAACGGTATCGCGGTCTCTGTCCCTGCCGTCATGCTGTGGAATAGAATGGAACCAAGAAGAGATTAGCTGGGTGGGGTTACCGGTTCCTGGAGGTGGTGGACCAGGTTCGCGAGACTGTGTGAAAGATCTTCATGAATTTGATTGGAGAAAATTTCCAGCATGTCATCATTGGAATGGTTTTCTTCCTCTATGGTAGCGATAGCGACCACACACTGAGTGCCTCGAGGCCGCTCGACGCTCATCTCTCAAGTTTCTAGCCATTTGTCCTGGCTGGCCTGCAGAGGGGAGAGGCCTCAGTGCCGTTTCGGGACTAGTACTGTTGAATCTAGGGTCTGAAATTACTCACTCCAGCCCTGAAAGGTCGGACCATGAGGGGCGCAATAAACCTGGCATTTCGGGGATCCCGAATACTCATCCCCATGAAGTCGTGTGGCAACATGTCGAACCAGCCACTCTGCGGTGCTTTGTTTCCAGCGCCCGCTGTGCTGGCAGCCGATTACCTATTCTTCACGGCTGAAGCTCTTGGTTACAACGATATAGCTCTAGAATATTTAACACCAGCTCAGCGACACGACGAGAGGAGCCCAGCCAATGCTAGGTCTTGGATTCGGGGCATGATGGTGCCATGGTGATGGCAAGGACCTAAGAGCCTCTCAATCCCCGCCATCGCGCGGCGCATCATGCGGAGCAAGTGGACCTTAGCCACAAATACCACCTTCCTGCCTCCCTTTGTCGGTCACGCCTGGTATAGGTCCTGCACCGTCCTGACAAAGACCCTGAACCATGATCGTACGGTTCCCTTGGATATTCGCACTATATTCGGAAACGCAAAACCGTTCAACTCAGCATACCGCCAATTGGTTAGGACTCGGACGCCCGCAAGGTCTCGCCTCAGCGCCACCCGCCCCTCCAGGTCCATCGTGCGCGTCTCAATCCCTGGAAAGTGGGTCCAGCGTGTCAGATGACGTCCTCCCAACGTGTGGAACATGTGTCGGGCGCATGCAACTGCACACGGCATCTGGTCCTTCGGTCCATGCACCGTTCGACAAAGCTCGGAAATTCGGGAGAGTATTCCGGACTCGAGCCTCGAGGTAACAAAGCGTCGAGCGCGCTTAATTGCTCCAATGCTTGGATGGTCTAATGGCTTTCGGCCTCGAGGCCTAACAGCAGATGCCATGGTACGACTCGGAAAAGGCCTGGTAATTGGCAGCGCCTCCTTTCTTCTTCTTCATCTTACCACCCTGGGATAAGTCCATGACCTTCCCCCAATAAATTACAACCCTCAACCCGACAATGAATTGGCATTCAGTAAAGGGAGCGCCAGGATGATGTGTGCGCTGTGCACTCCCCCCGGCGAGTAACAGAATGCCGCTTTGAGTGACCGCCTCGCCTCGACCTCGCTTACGCCAGTGGGCGCTCGGAACTTGTTTCAGAGATCCCGCCGTTTAATGGGCATTCAGATATGTAGCCGTTTCTCGGGATCAGCCTATACGTATGTGCCTGTTCGCCTCTCGAAACCGTCACCCAGCTGACGTGACATGCCGACTATATTTTTGGGAACGAGCACTACCGTCTTTGAACGTTCCCCCTTCGGACGGCGACGACTAGCTGTCGAGGCTCTACGATGATGCAATAATTGATTTGCTTCCCTGGGGTCAATCCTTAATGAAGGGGACGATTCTGGGCTTCGAATTAGACGCAACATCGCGGAAGCGCGTATCGAGACTGTCATCTAATTATAGGCGCTAATCATTCGCATATGGCACTTCCGTATTGGTGCTCGAATCGTCGAGCAATTCCTGACCAAATTCTTCAATTGTCGTCGGCCAGCTTGGGCGATTTGCTTGCCATCTTAACTGGATTATGCATTTTCTTCCTGAATCTATCCCCTCAACGCTTCCTAGAGCTCGCGCTTAGCCTTTCCAGTAACTCAGGATCCTCGAACGAGTCCACCTTTAAGTATTCGCTCAGTCCACGCGGTGCCATCCCCAAAGTCCGGAACCAAAATCAATTTCACGAAGCGAACGCAATTGAGCCCCCAACCAAAAGTCAGTCCTGAAATCACATACGAGACTTGGCTCCACCAGGGTTTTTGAAGAGCCGAGGCTGCACCACCTCGACTCGAGTTGTTGAGTTGAAAGGTCTCGGATTCAGCGCTCAGCGACGAATGTTGACCCTGTATCGTCTCCACCCGAAAGCTTAGGATTCAGCGCGGACAATTTCTCGATCTTCGGGCAGGCGTGTTCCTGCGGAGATTTACCCTCCGCTCAGAACGTGCGTCCCTTTCTTTCCCTACCTTTTCTTGAGTTCAACGACGACTCGATCGGTCACCAACTCCCAACTTGTATCCCCTCCCCCTCTTCCCCCTGGTGGCCGCCAAGCCCTACACCTCAAACTGCTCGAACTCATATCGCACGGTCTCCCTCTCAACGTTCCCGATACCACAGGCTACGTCGGCTGGCATCACGTCGTATCGGAGACATCTGGTCGGGATAAGGAAAAGCTGGTCCGTACGCTCGTACAGCTCAGAGCGGACATTAATTGTTACACGTTTTGCTGGAACTCGTGGCGAGTGTCGATAGACCGGACTGAGGAGGGTCTATGCTGAGGACATTTTACGCACGAGAAGGTCCGACTGTTACGGCCGTGGTGAGAGAGTGGATTTAAAATGGGCTAAGGCGCCTATTCCCATGATGACGCGCGAAGAGTGCGGAAGAGTCGGGAAGGTGTTTAAAAACCGTTCAAAGTGTTTGACGCAGCACTACTGTTCTCGGGAGTGTCGTGGTACTTTTTTTTTCGCTCCTTGTGTTGGCAGAATGCTGACCAACTTCCCCGCTTTATCCTATTCTATCCGGCTTCGCACCTCACGACTTAGGCGCCGCATGCTCATAGCGCAAAAAATCATGTAAATCCTTCTTCTCGAATAACATCACCCTCGTGCGCTTCTGCTGCCCACTCTAAGGTAGGATGATGCCCCCTTCACCGAACGGTATGTCAACGGCCCTTCCTGTCGCTCGCCTCTATACCAAGTACGCACCCGCTAAAACCTCCCTTTAGGCGGAAAACAAATCGTCATCAGAAATCAAGTGCCCGAGGATCTCGAATCGCTGACGGCTTTACGGCACAATGAACATCTCTATCAAGAAGACGGATTCCGTTTGTCAGATTCGGAGAGAGGATTGTCACGACCACTGTAATATGGTGTATAAGATTCTTACGGAAAATTCGCAGTGCGGAGTGAAGGGCTATTTTGTAGGAGAGTTGAAGGGTTGAAAAGAGCTCGTAGTGAGATTCTCGGAGCTATTGGCGGCGCAGCCTTGGTGAGTTGAGTTGCATCGATACTCAATTATATACGATAAGGAGAATGTCAAAAAGGATGAATTGTAACTTGTCTATCGGAACGTGGTGTAGGCTTGAGAGATATAGGAGGAGCCGACCAGAACTTGTACTTGTCATACAAAAATGTGTACTCATAGATACCGAGTACATTGCACAAGTCTACCGGAAAATAGGCACTCATGGAGTAGTTAGTGCGTCTGGCGCGGGATTCTTGTAGCGGAACACCTTGAAGGGAGCTCCTAGAAGACCACAGCCATTCAGAAAACCAGTCTAGCCTTTGAATACCCTTTTAGAGCTACTCCCAGACGATTCCAAACCTAAGATGGATCAACAGACTTTCAGGAACGTATCACGGCACTGGGAGACAGAATGCGTACCCTCCGCATCTCGAGTTCCATAATCGATTTGGCTGGTGGCCACATCACGCGCCCCTGGAAGCTCCTCTACGGAAAAATATTGAGGAGTAAGAGCTCCGTTACATTACTGGATAGTGAACAACAAGCCAGGAGAAAAGTGAAGACGCTGTTGAATTTGGTAGGCATGATAAGGATGCAGAGATAACCGTCGGGTCTGCTGCATTCTCTTTGGAGTGGGCATGCCATTCGTATTTATATCGAGCGCGACCCCGCGGCGAAATATTTGGAAAGAACTAAGTACAGGGCTTCCATCTGTTCCGAACTTGACTACGCTGATGTTCCAATCCGTTGTTACTCGTCGTCGAAACCACATATGAGAAAAACTATCAGAATCTAGTAATTAGCATCTATCAAACATGTCTTCAAGACGAATCGATTGAAATTGTTTTCTCAAGACTCCTACCGTTCATCATCAGAATCATGAGAAGTATGCATTTCTCGCAGATTTCTTGATCAAGCTGAAGTAGGCTCAGGCTCTGGAGAGAAACTATCAGTGTGTTCATCCCAGAACCCATTCAATGGGATGCCCATTATCCCAGGCGTCGAATTCGACGCTACCGTGGTCGGAACTTCGCAAACGAGAAACGGACATTTATAAGTCCCCGGGCCCGCGCTAATCATAGGCATATCATGGCGCCCGGCCATCGTTCGTCTTCGATTCATCAATCCATCACTGAATAAGCTGCTTCCTCTTTGATACACTCACTTTCCCATTCACAATAAAGTCTTCCTCCCTTCCTAGGGCTTACAGTTATACATTAGGCAATACTAGTATCCCGAATAAACTGAGACCGGCGGGAAAATACACTGGAGGAACATTCGACAGGTATTGATGCGCGATATGGTGGGTACACCATTGAGAAATCGTTCAAGGACTAGTAGGCATGTCTGGCGTAGGATTCTTGTAGCGGAACGACTTTGAGATCCCCCCNTATAAACGTACGGCAGAACGCGTCATACAAAGTCTCTTTATCAGGTCAGAAGAGCTTGTGCACTTACTGCGACGCGGCAACTTGAAATCCAATCCTGATAAGTACCAATAGACAACGTTCGTAAATCCACACGAAGAGATCACAACTCGAAATACGTACCACTGGGATCACGAGTGGCATACTCTGGGATAGCGTTGATCGGAGCTCTAGTAAGCTCTCGGCCTTGACGGGTCTCTATGGAGGGGTTTGGTCCAGTCGGAGCTCCATTGCAGTGCTGTAGAGTGAATAATACAGTCAGGAGGAGAGTAAAGCGGGTGTTGAGTGTGGTAGGCATGATTACAACGCAGAAATGACTGCCGGGTCTGTTACTAGTATCATCTTTGAATCCCGTTTGCCGTCGTACTTATACCGCCATCCTAAAGCTATATCACTGTTGGCTACCTGAGTCTACTCCTCGACTCGAAGACAGTGACATCTCATATATCATGCCTCTCTAGTTGCACAGATGTCCCGGCGATAGAGAGAATCTGTAAGTAGCCAGTTAATGAAGGCACAGGATCCCAACAAGAACGGCCAGTGTGCGTCGACTCTCAATTTGTGGTATCAAGAGAGCAGTGCTGATGAAGAAGCGGCAACAGGGGCTCGCCCGGGAATTTGTTATCGAAGTCCTTCCATACGTATTGCTCTCCAATAGGATGAGTATCCATGACGAAGGGTATCCTCGGTCTCCTTCTTTCATCACAATCATGATGCGCTCATATTCTCTTTATGTCCCTTGTAACTGACGACATCAGCCTGTTCAGTTCTCTCGAAGAGACGCAGCTCTCCCAATCGTGCTGGAATCCCGTGCGTTAACGAAATTCCGTGAAAGTGCATCCCACTATTCGATATCCAATGTCAGACAAAAGCCAGCTGGTAATATGAATCGAAATACTGGCCCCATGTCAATGACTATGGTGTTTCCCCCTTCGAGTCTGCATAGTTGGCGCGTTTCAGCCGAATCATCCATCTTAAGAGCGAAGTAACAACTCTTTAGCATAGCATTCCTACTTCTGGACATAAACACTGAGTCCGGGAGATACATTAGAGGAGCATTGAGCAGATGTTGGTGTGACAACTGTACACTACTAGGAAACCATTAAGGGCCTTCGGTGACATTCACGAGAGGGGCATCGGAAGTCTTGTCTGGCGTAGGATTCTTGAAGCGGAAGGAAGACGGTTCCCCTAAGAACAGTGCAAGCAGCGTCAAAAATACTTCACATGTTGAACGTTGAGCAGCGTCATGCACTTACTACGAGACAACTGGGGCTCTGTGCGGACATCAGAGCGAACTTCAGATACGTAAACGGTGTTGTGGAATGTAAAACGCGTACCAGTGGGATCGCCAACAGGAACTCCATTGCAGCTCTGTATAGTGATCAACAAAGCCAGAATGAGAGGAAAGATATTGTTGAGTTTAGTAAGCATGGTAAAACGATGAAAGTTGGTCCAGGTGTTTGTTGTTACTCTCTGGAATGTTTCCCGTGCGTATTTATACCCTCATCCTGGTCGTATTTTTAGTCCTCTGACTTGGCAACTCGAGAGCTATTCATATACATCAAGACCGTTGTGCTGTATGAGATGATAGAGACCATTCAACGTGGTAGGAGAAGCAGTAACGAGGGGGAAGGTGCAAGGGGGCGCCAACTTAGGAATGTATCGAAGGCTGGCCAAGGGGGATTATCTCAATCTGTGGAGCATATCTCGTAAAAGGACCGCAGAAAACTGTTTGGTATTCTTTCCATTCATCACAATCAGGATCCTCTTGATCTCAACCATGGCTTCAGCATGGCCGATTTTGACAGTGCAACGACTGGAGTCACCGTACTATGACGAGGTCAGCGCCCCTAGGTCTCTCAGAGTCTAAGAAACAACTCCGTTCTCTCAGCTACGAAGTGAAAAAACTATATGGTGCTTTGGTGCTTTGAAGAGAAAGTCGCTGAAACCAGAACAGAGGTTGCACCATCTTAACAGACTCAGCTCGAGCTGTGGAGTCGTCCGGTGGAAACAAGCGCCGAACTGAGATGCTGGACAGGAACATTTCTACTTCGCTCTCAAGGTTTGGCTTGACATTCTCTTGTTTCGCAATGGGCCAGCTGTTCTCATGCCTGCGCCTTGTTCGTGAGTCTCGAAGTCGCATCCGCAAAATCAACGACCGGAGAAGTGCCAAGCGCTGATAATGAAGCTCTGATCCGTATGATATCGAGCTCCGACGATTCCCCAGTCGGACTCATGACGCTCTACCATGAACGACCCAGCGCCGTGTACTCTCACCTCACTGGTTTATTCATCAGTGAGTTGAACCGTCCATGAA
This sequence comes from Candolleomyces eurysporus, assembly GCA_027579435.1. NCBI lineage: Eukaryota > Fungi > Basidiomycota > Agaricomycetes > Agaricales > Psathyrellaceae > Candolleomyces > Candolleomyces eurysporus. The sequence goes on along the minus strand of JANBPK010001204.1, from coordinate 88,015 downwards.
GTGTCTCCAGTCTCCAGAGGTTTTGACTAACTGGCGATACTCCGCGACCAATTGTGGCTCAATGGAAGATCCAAAGTCGGGCAAATCTAAGCTCCGTCGACACGCCCCGGGTGCCTAGTCCCAACCTTATGCTTGGTTGTGAGAATGGTGGCTTTCCCATGTGAGTTCTTGAAACATGTTCTGAATTGATCATCTATTTGTTTCCATGATGAAGAAACCCCCAAATAAGCGCCAAGTGCTACCTAAAGAGGTTCAATAAATTACTTAGTTTGGGAGGCTCGGGTAATCTGAAAACATGAGGCCTTAGTTGCGCTTTGCAGCGTGTGACGCTAAGTCCACAAGGGAGTCTCGTCTCAAACCTGCGCAGCACCATCATGCGATGGCTTGGGTCACATATCATCGCACAATCTCCTGGATAGGGGGAGTGTCAGAACCAGGGTAGCACCATGCCATCGGGTGCCGTGAACCAATGCAGAAATCGAAACCTTAGATACTTTCAATGGTCATTCGATCGTGAAGACTTTACGACTACAATACACAAAAAAAAAGACAAGATAATACGACGTTGGGGTACGCTATGAGGTAGAGTAGTTATGGATGAATGGCCTGGGGTCCGTGTATGGAGCAGAGAGGGTATCAAGTCACTAATAACGAGACGAGACTCGGAAGTTGGTGGAACAGTATCACCGCCTCTCCTTCACATAGAAGTGGAGGATGAAGAAACTGGCGGTTGTGAATGTAACGAAGAAGACACCCAGCAAGGCAATGTTAGGCCACCAGAAGCTCTGTGAAACAAAGGATGAGATTCCAGGCCAACGGATGGGTATCAATGGAAGCAAGCATACCTGTGACCGAAGACCAAACGTAGAAAGGATGGTTGCTGCTGGGATATCCAAGTCAACACCGTACTATGATTGCACGGACGTCAGCGAGAGAGACATAAACCAACACAAACGATAGCACGCACCTTATGCTCCTTCAGCTGCAGATACCTCAACTCATTCACGGCCAGGGCCTCGAACGCGGCATGGAAGAAGGATATCGTATGCAGCCACTGTAGCCACGCAGATACTGAGCCACGATTGATCAACAATCCGGTGAACAACAAGTTGAACAGCATAATCAGGGTGCCAACAAGGCTCGCCACGCTGACTGATTCAAAGGCGACAGAGAGCATAAGGACGACGCTCGCAGTGGTAAGGTTGAACAGGACAAGAGTGAGCATGAACTTCCAGAAACTCGCCACGGTGGGTACGAGCCCAACAAGGCCGTAAACGATGCCGCCGTACATAAGGGGCGGGACGACACGGAGGGGCAGGATGTCGAAGAGGATCTTGGATGTAAAGTATGTGAAGGTGGAATAGTAGCCATTGGCCCTGTCACAACGTCGCGTTAATTGGAGATCACATGTCCACGGTGGGGGAACCTACCTCTCCCGCATGAAAAGAACCCGTTCATTGGCGAACAGTCCAAGACTCGACAAGCACGAGAAGCCGAACAGAGCGAGGGTAAAGAAGAAGATACCTGGAACACATAAGTCAGGACAGGACAAGAGCCAAGAGCAACATCATCACTTACCCAGCCGATTCTGGAAGCCAGGAATATCGTTGCTAATGGAAGGATCAACACCAATGCAGCAAAAGCTCAGCATAACCAAGCACTCACGTCACATCATGAACGAATAGCCCACAAATAACTACCAGTCCACGATTCAGCTTCTCGCTTTCCACAGCAGAGTGAAAACAAAAGACTCACGAGCCAAAGCAATCGCAGACAGATAATGAGCAGCCAAGAGAGCCGGATCTCGGTAGAGGTTCTTGAACGCCCTCCCACTCAAGATCCTAAACTGCGTTCCCCAAGTCGCCCTCTTCCTCCCTCTCAACAACGAGGTCTCCAAAATCGCGTCGACGGGCTCGTTGCTGACGGGTGCACCACCGTTACCATTCCCATTCGATCCTCTGGCAACATCATCTTGCAATGCCTTCATCTCGTCCGAAATAGCCTTTGCAATCTTGCTGTTCTGATAGTCTTGGACCAGCGTCTCGAGCTTGGGCTTAACAACGTGCTCTGGTGAATGGCTGCTGTTAGCTGGGAACGTAGCGGGCGTCACAGCATCCAACAGTTTCGTCGCTTGCTGCTTGAGGTACGTAAAGCTGCTGGTCGTAGAATCGCCTGAAGGTTCGTTTCCAGGGGTGCCCTCTGCCGACGAACCGTCGAGAGGAGCTGATACTACAGAACGGACGGAGATGGGGACCGAGTGAGGAACAATAGGCAAACCGCGCTCTTCGTCGGCCAAGAGATTCGTGGTACTTCCAGTAGCCGAACCTGATTCTGAGGCCGAGGCCGAGGCGTTGGTAGGAGCTTGTCCAGAGGTGCTGACGTCGAGAGTGGCCTTCACCGTCAAATCAACTGCAAACTCGATCAGCGCCTGGGATGGAACACGGAGCAGCTAAGACGTACTGAGGTAATCTGCAATGTTGAACCCAGGTGGGCACGGTTGGTCAATCTTTTCCAAGTAATGTCCACATTTCTGCATCTCTCCAGAGTAGACTAGCTTCCCCGCAGCCAGGACCACGAGTTGGTCGAACAATGCAACAATGTTACTTCTTGGTTGATGAATGGTGAAAATGACGGTGCGGTTGTAGTTTCGAGCGAGTGAAACGAGGGATTCGACCACATTGAACGCATTGAACGCATCCAGGCCTGTACACGATCGATAAGTTACGAGATGATGGTAATATCCTTGGAGACTTACCGCTAGTAGGCTCGTCCAAGAAGAGAATGGATGGACTCGTAACCAGCTCGCAGGCAATAGAGACACGTCGCTTCTCGCCACCAGAGATACTTCTTCGGCCTACACACACGTAAGTCAACCAACAATGAGACGAGCACAAGTTCGTAAAACGTACCAGAAACACCGATAGGTGAGTCCTTGATACCCAAAATACCCAGCTCGTTCAACGTTTCCAACGTCCTGAACTTCTTGGCTTCATAGCTCATCTCGCGAGGCAACCGCAGCAAAGCGCTGTATAGCACAGTCTCGTAGACCGTCAACGTGCCCATCAGAGTATCTTCCTGATCCACGAAGCCCGTAACCTTCCTGAACTCTGAATCCGGCACGTCCCGTCCGTTAACCAAGGTCGTCCCACTGATAATCTGGCCCTTCTTTCGTTTACGAGCAAGAATGTCAAGCAAAGTTGACTTTCCTGCACCGGAAGCTCCCATGATGGCCATGACTTGACCGGCCTTGACGCGACCAGAAATGTTAGAGAGCAGTGTTCGGTTGGGGCCCAGAGAGTATGAGATGTTGGAGAAATAGAGCGAGGTTGGGACATGGTCTGTCATCAGCTTGGCGGCTTCTGATTCTGGGAGGCGGATAGGGCCATGGTCGGAGGTGCTTCGGCCAGCGTACCAGAAGATCGCCGAGCTCAAAAGAACGAATGCGAGTGCTCCAGCGGAACTGAGGGCCACCCAGGCGGTGTTGTCCGGTTTCTCTGGACGCTGAGGGAGACTAAGCGTTGTTACAAGGAGATGGTCGGGAAGCACTCACCACATAGCCGGGCACCTGGGAGTAGTGTAGACACTCGCCACCTTTACACTGCAGAGTGATGTACCGGTCGCCGAAGATGGTGTCGATGAGCTCGTTCATGGCAGGTTCCTCAAACTTGCATCCCTCTCCGGACTTGCAGCTGAAGGTTGCCGGTCCCCGAATGGACTCCTTGAGGAAATCGCCAATGTTGACGCTTCCATCTTCTCCGCATATGAACCGACCGGGCACGCAGGCGCACCTGACCTTTTCGCACTGATAAATGGTTGTGTTGTAGTCGTAGCCATGTTCAATGGAAGATTCGCATTCGTCGAGGCCGCAGTAGAATGATTCGACTTGAGCTGTCCAAAATTGGAATCCACACGTCTTGTCGGCTCCAGTGCAACTGAAAGTAACCTGGGGTGGTCGGTCAGGAAGCATGTCGAGAATCTTCCTGTTCGTGACATCGCACATCTGGTGGTTGTTGAACACCGTTTCTCCACCGGTATAGCAGGTCATATTCTTGACAGGCTCCTCGTCGTCGTCCCGGTCGGTCTTCATTTCCTTAAGCAAATCCTCAATCCCCCCTGCAAGCGGAAAACCAATACACGCGTCATCGTTCTGGCAGACTGCAGAGCAGGGTTAGTACCACGACTTTCTTGAAAGACTCGCCACACACCATTGCAGTTGATTCCTCCCCAACCCGGTTTGCACCCGCAAGTCTGGTTCGTTTCTCTCAGTCGTCGTTGTTCCCCGTCCGCCAGCGAGTCGCATTCTACGCAATGAGTCACTGCTCCGGAAGTACTGAAGATATACGTACGAGGTGTCAAGCAATCAATTCCTCCCCAGCCAGGAGGGCATTTGCATTGTCCGTTGTATGGGTCACAGAACCCGTATTGCCCGCAGGTAAATGCCGGGAGGAGGCAGTTAAAACAAGGTGGGCATCTTCCGCCTATCTATGGACTCAGTAAATCTCCATAATTCAAGTGAGGTGACGCACGAGGCGGTATTAGGTCGGATTCCTGCCAAGTGTATTCAGTTGATTTCGAAGCAGAACATCAAATGGGGTCAACGTACAGCGAGAGAGTAGCGTTGTGGGTCAAGGCTGACGCCTCCGCTGGCATTCCGTGCCGCTAGTGAGAGGGTTGAAAAGGCTAAGAGATAGAAAAGAGATTCCGGAAGCATGGTGCCTCCAGAACGCTGGTGAAGTGAACCAACGGAGGGTCGAGGATGTCGTCAAGGCTCAACAAGCGAGCCCCAGACTCGGTTGGCATATGCGCCGGTCGTCTCAAAATAGGAAGGTCGTTCCCACCTGCTGCGGCTGAGTGATATCATCGTCATATTGAGAACCGATTCGGCAGAATACATGAGTATCGAAAGATCCATCCCTGGTCGCGTTGATTGGAATTAACATGTTTATAAGTTGCGGAATGACCTCTCCCTCAAAACCTGGGGCAGCACAAGCGACCTCTCGCTCCCCAAATCATCCAGAGATACCTCCTTCAATCCCAACCCGCAGGTCGCAACTACAGTCTCCCGCTTGGATCTTGCCGTTGATGGTATAGGATCTGGAGCCGACACGTCCTTCATGCACCCGGAGTCAAACCTTGCCCCAGGAATGACCGTGAAAACTTCGAGTTCCTTGCTAACGACTAATTCGCCCAGCGCTTCGCGCACTGACCGAATTGCGGTGAGTAACGGTTGCAGCTCTTGAGCAAGCATGGCGGGCTGTGTATACGTGAGTCCCAAAAATGAGAGGATACTGAAGATACTCGAAACGAGAGCTTGAGTCCAGGCCGACGAGGAAAACTTGATTCGGGACCTGGTCACACTGCGCCATTTAGTTGTGACAGCCGGGTCCTCTGCGAAAATGGACGGTCAAGATCAGCCTCATTCTCGGAAAAAGGTGGAGAAGGGGACGTACCACCTATTTTCAGCTTCTTATAGATCACAGCAAACGGACTTGAGCCATCCGAGCTGGTAGGCAAGGACGACGGTGGAGGGGAGACACTTGGTCCTACGGTATGTCCAGCAGCACTCGACCCGTTCCACCCTATCTCCCATGAGTGCACATGGTACGCACTCCAAGTGGTCAGCCCAATCTGAAGCAACATCCTCAAGCGTGGGTTACTGTTCTTCGCTGAACATTCGGATGCAGGTACGAAGCCCAACAGCGATGTCAACTCTTCCCCACCCAGAAGCCATTCTGCTTCTTGGGCTTGGGTCGAGTTCAGCGAGGTTGTTGGATTCGAGGATGTCAGTGGATCTGCAGGGTTTCCCGATCCCGCCGATGCCAGATTTTCGACGAGGGCTGAGGCGATCGTGTCGATCTGTAGGTTCAACTTGTGTACAAGCTCCACGGCCTTGTCGACCGAAATCTTATCCTCCACTCCTGAGTTATGGATTGCCCCTCCTGATAGAGTAATAGATTGCAGCTTGAGCAAGTTCGATACCGGGGGCTGGACCGGTTGATCTTCCCTTGGCCTTCGCGCAATAGATTGGGACTCTTTTCTAGAAAGAGCTAGGCTCGCCTTTAGCCCACTCATTTCGTCGGAGAGTTGCTTGTTCTCTGCAGCCAGACTTTGAACCTCTTCCCTGCTCTTTTGAAGTGTATCATTGACATTGATCAGCTCCTTCTGTGCGTTCTCTAAAGCATCCTTTCCATTTTGGATCTCTTCCCTGCTAATTTGAAGGGCGTCATTGACATTTCTCAGCTCCTTCTGCACTTTCTGCAAAGCATCCTTCCCATTTCGAACCTCTTTCCCGCTATTTTGAAGGGCATTGTTGGCATTTTTCAGGTCCTTCTGTGCTTTCTGCAAAGCATCCTTCCCATTTTGAACTTCTTTCCTGCTGTTTTGAAGGGCACTGTTGACATTTTTCAGATCCTTCTGCGCTTTTTCCAAGGCATCCTTCCCATGTTGAACCTCTTCCCTGCTATTTCGAAGGGCATCATTGACACCTCTCAGCTCCTTCTGCGCTTGCTCCAAAGCGTTCTTCGCATCTGAACACTCCTTCTTTTTGACCTCCAACTCGTCTCTAATTGTCTTCATCTCCAGATCCATACTCTCCTTCATCCTTGAAATTTCTTTCTCCCGGTTCTCCTTCTCCCTCGCTTGCAACTCCTCATCCATGGACGGCCCACGTGCCACTTTTGAGGTTTGGGTTCTGACGAGACGACTGAGGTAGAAAGAGATCGCCCCATCAGACTTGGATCTGATCAATCATGAAAGTTTTAACTGGGCGTTAGCAAGCATGGCAGTAAGAAGAGGCAAGACGCACTTATTGACAAGGCAATCTGGACGGAAAACCTTGATTCCCTTGCAGTCCAGCGCCTCACTGACCTTGGCAAATAGCCAATCACTATTTGAGAAATCTCCTACCAGGAGGACGAACTGGCAATTGTTAGATACAATCATTGTCCATGGGCAACCAAATGCACCTTTATTGGGTGATGCCCGTTCGTGATCTGGGTTTGGACGGAATCGACGATACACTTCACTGAAGGCTCAAAGAAGGTTGCAACATCAGTTCTAGAGAATCGGTCAGTCTTTGCCACTGTTAGAGAACCGTTTGTAGATTCTCACCCCGCGAGTTTGAGTTGCCCGAATCGAATATTGTACCTTGCGTCATTGTCTCTGGATGATCCAAATTTAATGTATTCCGGTTGTTTGTCGCTCCTGAATCGAATTTTGGTCGTTCGGTCAAAGCATCGGACGATATGGTCAAGATCTTCGAGATAGTTTGACTCCTTAAGATGGTCTAAAGGACAGATGAGTGAGTGCACGGGTACAACCAAGGTCGGCGCTCACCTTCTAGGAAACGTCGAGCATGAATGCTGACAAAGGCAGAGCCGTGAAAGTGGCACTGAGGTGCAGCGATCTCTTCGAACGTTCTGACAGTGGTGTTGGTATCCAACATCTTACTGTAAGCGCTGATATCGATAGTCGCTTTTCCAGCTTCCACGACTACGACACCGTCGCCAGCCTAATACAAATCATGGCTTAATAAGAGCTGTGATGACCCACCGGAACACATACCTGCATCGCACTAGCCGGCAATCCATTATCAGTAGCGAAGTGAAGATTAGCTTCACCATCTGTCACGAAAGATAGACGTGAATGTCCATCTGCGGTATTGGGAATTAGCCCTGCCAGGACTACAGCATCACGAATCTGGCTTTGCTGGCAGCCATCCCAGCCGTTGAGATGGGAAATCACAAAGTCGGTCTTGGAAACTACGGACTCCCAGAGAGCTCGACCTTTGGGGTGGGCTTCCTGGATGTACGTTTTGGCGCATTGGTGGAAGTACTGTAAGAAATCAGCAAGGACTCGAACAACTGTCTTCCCTGGTGGAAGAGGAGGGATGACACTCTGATTGACGCGGCACGAGGACCCTGACTCGGGACGAACGTGAAGCGTGAACCTGGTGATTGAACAAACGATGAGCCTGCAGCGAAGAGCTGAGGTTATTATGCACACACCATTCCGCCTTGACCCATTCCTCATCCTCAGCCATTTCGTGTATTCCCTCACTCATGGTTTCCGCACCAACCACACGAACCTTCCCGGCTTTGTCATAGTAGATCACGGTAGGGATCCTGGATGCACCGCCGCTCTGCTCCTGGCCAGGGAACCTGTCACGTATTCAGTACGGTTTCCCATCGTGAATGTAACGTCGTTGTGCACCTTGTAACTGGTTTGATTTCGGGGACCTGGCCAGGATCAAGGATACTGGGTTAGTTTGGTTAGCTGACTCGGAAATGATTGCTGGCTCATCGTAAATACCTGTACGACACCCCGCTGGTCGTTATTCCTACATCAAATGAAAGAACGAGCTTTCGATGAGGCTCCGTGTACGGCGCTCGATGGGAAATAGAGGTCATAGTTCAACCAGGAAATCGATGAACGATATCTGATTCCCCTATTTGGAGGTAGTGACCTGAGATACCTCGGCCCTCCACCGCACCGCAGGGAGTGCGCCGATTATGACGTCATAGTAGGTACAAAATGTCCTCTTGCTCGGTTGTTGCAATTCTTGAATCAGCTCTATCTAGCTTCATATGCTCCAAAATTGCAGTCCATGTTCATCTTGATAGTCACGTAGGCAGAGGTCGAATGCAATAGCATGCCCGTCGCATTCCAAGCCTGAGTTTCATATAGATTTTGTGGGGTCAGCTTAAGAGTATGTAGAAAAACAGGCAGAATCGAACCTCACGTACGTTACCGAGTCAGGAATTCTGCGCGAGAAAGCCCTCAGAGTGATATGAATTCAGGCTGTCGGCTTTTATCAAAACGTAGTGACAGTTTTGGGCAGCCAAAGTAGAAGTCTGGAAGCTATATGTCAGCGAGACGGAATGGCTGGTAATGTTTTTAATAGGCGCACCAACGAACAACGCATCTGCGGCTCCTAGACATGCACCCTAGAATCTCGAGTTCAAGCTCAATCCAGCCTATCCAAAATAAAAGCTTCAAAGCCTGACGTAAAGATGGATTGCAAGGTCGTTGGGCATTTTTGGTAACCTCGTCTGCGAGAAAGGTAGCCATCGCTCGACCGAATTGCCTGAGGCTCAAAAGTCGGCTCCTAGCTTTTACTGGACAAATTTTAAGATTCAAAAGGCTATAACATGCCCTTTTGCACGAGCTGTTCCGGCAGAAGGGAGTTGCGTCTGTGGCGAGTGTCAGTTCGAGTGTATGCGAGCATTCATGATATTGGCAGCAAAAGACCTACCATGGCTACTTGAGATATATCCCTCGAGTTTATCAGATATTCAAGTGATTTTGCGCAGCTTACCATGCATACAACGGCAGTCCTAGCACATTTTCAAGAGATGAAGTGGAAAGTGAAGGAGGCATTGCGATAATTTTAGCACGCGCCCAATGCTCGGTTATCACCGAAACTCCGCTGAGTAGCAACACAGCCACTCCGGCGCTTCTTCCAATTATGGTTGAGCGCGCCCTCCGGAACGACGCCAATGAAGGACACCAAAGAGTCAACACCACAATTGACGGTGAATTGGCTTATGGAAGTGCTCCGGAATGGAGTCACTCTGGCAGTGGAGTGGCTCCATATAGGGCACCAAGACTACTCACGCGGAGGTGGACTTGGAGGACGCTTGGACGATCGCCGTCAAAGCGAACTCTTCGACTCGGAGTTGTTCGCATTTCTCAAGAAACCACACACCGGCACGTCAGGACCGTTGAAATTTAAATTTGTGTATACTGTACATAAATAGCAATCCCATAAGTTAAAATAGCGTCAATGTCCCCGAGTACACATAACCAAAACCCTAGATCTAAATCTGAGCCACTATTTGACGGGTCACTACATAAGAATAAACTCGGGCTCTGGGTCTTCCCAAGGATCTGTCACCAGCTTGATCCCTACACTGCTCTTAATATCGAGCCACGGAACTTCAGAGTCCCCAATCGCAAGCGCAACATAATCAGTGACCCTAACGAACTCCGCCTCGAACCCACCGGTCCTCACATCCGGAGATGGCTTCAGTATGCCCGTCCAGCTCAAGTACTCGGGTGTTACGCACGCGTCGCCGAGGCCGCAGCGGCAGATGTCCAGTACCGGCGGAACAGACTCCAACTCGCCGTGTGCGATTATAACGTTTTTGAGAACCTTTTTCTTCTTTATCTCAACCCTGATCTGGCGTACGATGAAGACTTTTAAGTTTGTCGGTTCGCATTGTCGAAGACGTGGGACTCCCGGGGCCTTGCCCTTAACAAGGGACGGAGACCTATTCGGAGAGGTAGGCGAAGTGGGGGAGCCTGGTTCGGGCGAATTGCAGGGCGAAAGAAGCGCACGTAACGATTCTCGTCTTCCTGAAACCTCAACGTGGAAGGGGATAGGTTCGGTGAGTGGGTATACGCGAGCGGCTGGGACGAAGAGCTAAACACAGACGGACAGGAAGAGATTTGTCACCCTGTCGCGTAGCCCTTGAGAAGGAGACTCACGTTGGTGAACACAGGCTCGAGTTGGGGTCGCCCCTCGACGGGAACTGCGCATGTCACCTGGTACCACTCGTTAGGTAACTCTTTGATATTCGCAACGCAGCCTGGTAACGTTGTCGTGGGGTCGGAGCTCCTTGACCGGGGCAGATAATCAAACGGTAGGAAAAAACTAGAGAGCCAGTTAGCCATTAATAACGGCGAACGGAGGGTATCCGAAGTACTCACTGTTCTGTCTTCGCGAAGCTAAACCGGTTCTTTGGAGCCTTGGTCACAGTCACCCGAATGCGATAAAAGCTCCTGATGCTCAGGAAAGGACCACCTAAATCAAACTCCTGGAAGGAGGGTGGAAGAGGGTACGTATTGTCTCCATCCTGATACGAGGCGGGCAAGGAGAACGCAAACTCAACCTGCTCAGGACAGGAATCCTCCGACGAGGTTTTCTTCCACAAGCTCGAAGAGGCATTAACGAGAGTTGTGACCTTTGAAATGCCATCGGTCGTGGTAATGTTAAGTTTGCCCTCGACCTGCGTGAAATATCCTTGAGTTCGCGTTCAGCGCGAGATGGAGAAAAGGAGGACGTACCAGAATATCGACCTGGCTAATTCGGCCGGGATTTTCAAAGGTAATGAACCCAGAGATCACCTCGTCACGTCCGTACCATGGTGTACGAATGTTGGGCTCCTGACCTCTCAGCACGACCGTGGCCTTTTTGAATTGTTTTGCAAACGTAGATGCCGGATTCCTTTGGCGGAATCGAGAGCCAGGGGCATGCTGCAAGCTCCTCTCTCCGCACGAAGGATGGTCGGAATAACAGGGAGCAGGAGGGGAGGGTGTGTACGGTGGTAAAGCATGAGTCAAAGCGGTGATCACGCAAGAGCAAAGCTCTGAGTCTGAGTCACGGTCAACTGGAGGGGGGNATTGCCATTGTTATAGGGGCATATGAGCCCGATGACACAAGCAATTTAAATGAAATGACCTACGGTAACTTTCCTTACACCAAGCCTGGATATACGCGATTATGACTCGACTTCTACCCAGGAGCGGATGAACGTGCCTGGCTGACGAAGCAGAATACAACGAGGAGAGTTCAATAGATTGAAGGAACAAATACTTGAACTTTGGCGAGGGGCCATCAATATCAATTGCACCACCCCAGTCACCCCAAAATACATGATTACCTCATTTCAGCGCTCACTCCTCGCCCATACAACCCGATTCACTCTTCTCTTCGCCGCACTTCAAAATTTCTCTAAAAATCGCCATCCCCGCGAAACATGGCGGTATTATAACCTGTCGGTCTGAACAAAACGACGATCACAAGCCAATATTAGCTCCACACACTTTCTCGCGGCTCCGGCGGAGGAGAGAATCTAAATTTAGTCAACGTGTACCTAGCTTATGTTCGGAAACGAGGCGGAATGAGGCTCTCAAGAACGTGGCAGAACGTCCAAACGTACCCTGGATTCCGGGTATGAGCGTGGCAGCGGAGTATAGTCGCCATGGAGGCTATCGGCCGAAGGAAAATGACTCGAGATACAGGAGTTACCAGTACGACGGAATGCCGCCTATGAGCGAATCGCAGTAGTTGAGAGAATCTCCTCGAAGAGTGGAGAATGATGAGAATAGGTGGAGCTAATTGCCCGGTTATCATGGCACCGGGCCGGTCCCAGCACCAGAAACGTCCGAACCCTGTTCTGGTTCCGTCGGTCAACACAGCCACTCCAGCGCCTCCTCCACGCCCACATCGTCGAGCGCGCAGACCTGAACGACGACAGCGACGACGACAACACCGCACCAAAGCCACAGATTCTACGGTGGGCTCGCTCATGGAAATTGCCTTGGATGGAGTCATCCTAGCGACGGCGTGGCTCCATGTCAGCCTTGCACCATACACGAAGGTCGAGGAGAGCTTCAACCTCCATGCTACTCATGACCTTTTGATGTACGGTGTGAAGGACTTGGAACGTGTAAGCTTCTATCTGTTGGTCCAAGACTTGCATATTCAAACTGATATAGTGAATGCAGTATGACCATTTTGTATTCCCTGGCGCGGTACCAAGAACATTCCTTGGAAGCGTCCTCTTAGCCTGGATGTCCTCGCCTGTGATACAGATTGCTTCGAATCTGGACATTTTTCAAAATAAATTTGATGCTCAAATCATAGGTGTGCTCCTTCAGGTCGTGTCTATCTATATTGTGCTTACTTCATTGATAGTTCGCGCCGTGTTGGCAACCTTGAACGCGATTGGCCTGAGTTTGGTTCGACGGGCAGTGACTCGGCGCTTTGGACGCTCGATGGGACTCTATTTTACCCTTTTGTCATGCTCTCAGTTCCATTTGCCGTTTTGGATGGGTCGAACGATACCGAACATGTTTGCTCTGTTTTTCGGTGCGTCAATTGCCAATCGCTTTATTGCATGGCTAAGTACAATTGCAGTCAACCTTTCAACCTATGTGCTCCTCGATAGGGCCCCGAACTCACGCAAGCCTGCACCCAATCGCACTGCAGCGTCCATTTCCATCCTCACGTTCGCCGCCGCCGTCTTCCGGGGGGAAATTGCCCTTTATCTGGCTCCACTCTGCTTACAGGCCCTAATTACGAGAAGCATATCATTCAGCCAGCTCCTCAAGACTGGAGTGGTATCTGGCATTCTCTCCGCTATACTCACCATTACCGTCGATTCATACTTCTGGAACCAAACGCTCCTATGGCCTGAATTCTCGGGACTCTTCTTCAATGTGGTGGAAGGGAAAAGTGCAGAGTGGGGAACATCGCCGCCTCTGACGTACTTTACATCATTCCTGCCCAAATTACTACTCTCCTCCCTTCCACTATCGTTCCTTGGGATTTTATTCAATCGCCAAATCCGTGGCCTCCTTCTCCCATCCTTCCTTTTCATTGTTCTCATCAGTTTCCTTGGCCACAAAGAATGGAGGTTCATCATCTATGTGGTTCCTATCTTCAACATAGCAGCTGCCAGAGGACTGCACGCCTTGTAAGTGATGTTCCGACCCACACTTTCTCAGACCATGGCCTCACCTCAGCGTAGATTCTCACCGCGAAAACAAAGCTCCTTCGGCCGAGTTCGTTTCTTGCTCGGAGCTTCCCTCATCACTCTCAATATAGCGTTTACCGTCTTCTCGACCGCTGTCTCCATCGCCAACTATCCAGGTGGTGAAGCCATGCGACAGTTCCATGCTCTTTATAACCCGCTTACCCATACTTCCCCCATTCACGTTCACATATCCAATTTGGCTGCCCAAAGCGGAGCATCGTTATTCACCCAGCTACATTCGCAGCCAACGTGGCCCATCAACAGCAACGCAAACTGGGCATACAACAAAACGGAATCATTGACCTTCAACGACTTGACAGCCGCCAACTCGCCCTTCACCCATCTAATTTTGGAGGAAAGACCTGCGGCGAAGCTATTGGATAAGCGTGGGTGGAAAGTTGTGAGCGCAGTGGAGGCGTTCGAAGGCATCAAGCTCAGTCTCAACCCTGCCTCAATCAAGACCGCTGGCCGTCAGTTGGTCAAGGATCCCTCCTCGAAAAGTCTGCTGAGCGCGGTGAGAAGTATCGTCGACATCAGGAAAGGGGAGAAGCTATGGATTGTGGAGCGTTCTTAAAGTAAGTGTCCGTCTAGACCCTTATCGTTCGTGCCTTTGACCGCCCTTCAGTTATTGTGTACAGTAGCTATGACTCGGATGAACGATGCCATTTTAAAATCCTCAACGTGTGATCAAAATACTTCAGGACCCATTTCAATTCCCGCTGCCTGTCGTTGCAGTCTCGATCTCATCCAGTCCAGTATAAGAAAGGAGTCGTCGACACCCCTTTTATTGGAAGTGTTGAATACGGGCTACGCAAAAGAGCATCCGCCCTTTTGAGCCCCTCACGCCCCTTCATGCCCTTTACGATTTGATTGACCTCCATTAATACCCATACAGCCTCGAAGATATCCCAGCCCTCGCCATGAAGATATTCCGCAAGATATCCTTGAAAGGATTCAACCACAAGGTCAAGGCCAAGCTCAAAGCCAAATCTTGCGTACAGCTCCCCGTCGACCAACTATCCTTTGACGAGTCGACTCCTAGCGACCAAGGCGTGGTTGTGGTGCGACTCTCTCCTAAAGCTTCCCCTCCTACGGATGGACGTACGTTCATCCCTCGCCACCACTCTGTGTCGTTCGATTTGGAGGACGATGTGGATGGTCTGCTAGCGCCGTCTACGAAGGAAGAGAGGGTGAAGTCTTGGTTCTCTGGTTCAACTGGGAACGGCGTGTGCCTGAGCGAGAGCGTGTGCTCGGTCATGGTGTTGAACGAGGAAGAGTATCGGGCTGAGACTGAGGGTAATGTTCAGGGTGCGTCCCATTTTCCGTATGTCCTCGCCGCACGCCTGATTGATCGAATTGTGATTTCATAGGCTCGTCGAATGAAGATACCGAATACCAGTACCATTACAAGCTTCGCCGATATCGCAAGGAAGAAACCCACGGTCACGACCTCTCAGGATCTCCGCCTGTTGGCGATCTTACCGCTCAACAATACGCGCATCTGCGGGACAGCGGCCTCATCTCTACATCGTTTGACGAGTATCGGCCCATTCCTGATCTGGAATCCGGGGCTGACGACGCGTCGGTGCAGAGGCACCCGAAGCTCCAGGTTATCTTCGACGACGATGACGACAACGAACGCAACTCGAAGGAACTCTTCCTTGACGCTGGTTTATGGGCCGGTCCCACCAGAACCACCGCAATTTCCACCCCAACTTCACTCTCCCTACCCCGCGTTAACCCTACCCAGCGCAAGAGTATCCCGAAGAGTGCTACGGTCGACGTCGCAGTATCCAGAAGCATTTCCGACGAGGCGGATACTGGATTTTACATGCACGACAACGATTCGGTGTCCAATTTACCCGGCAGCATCGACTCGAAGTCCACCAACCTCTTCTCTGAAGAGCCATTTTCTCCGCAATTCGTGGCAACAAACCTCAACGGCCTGAAAGACGGGAGCTTCGCGAGTTGTGATTCCATTACGACCGAGGATAACGTCGGCGGTGTTCCTGACAATGGAGTTCAACCTTCCTCCGCCTCGATCGATAAATTCGTCACCGACGACAATCTCGTTGGTACCCCTACCCGTACGACCGCCCAGATATCGCTTGTCGCCCCGCCTAATACGCCTTGGGACTCTGGTACCCCCGACACTCTCCAGCTTGTTACCCGGACTGGCCAGGAATCCACTCGACGACGTTCTCGTGGTACCAAGAACGCGAGTATTATACCCAAATCTATGTTCGACAAGGTCCCCAAGCAGCAGTCCAAGATCGCATTCGAGGAGGACTACAGCTTCATATCGTTCTCCACGCCGACTCGCGTGGCTCTAGATGGAACTCGAAAGCGGGTTGTGTTGGGAGGCGGTAAGAAGGGTGGAGGTCAGATGGTAGCGAAGGCGGTGAAGGCGAAGTTTAACAGGACGTTCAAGAAGCCTGCCGGCAACGAGGCCGCTGCCGCCCCTGTTTCTGCCACTCAGGCTCGGATGACGAAGGCCTCTTCCGCCACTGCCCCCAAGCGCCTCAAGTCGTCCACCCCTCCACTTTCTGCATTCCCGAGCTTTGCAAACGCTGAAGTCGTTGCCGTGACGCCGGTGTCAGATAGCCCACCCGTGATTCAGTGCCTCGAGAAAGCAGACAAGCCCGCCGTCGCCGCGGCCAATGGGGAAAGCAACCACGAGGGCGACGACGCCGTTCCGGTTAGCAGCTTCGTGGAAAGCTTGAACAAAGCACTTGATATGCTCGAGTGTCTCGTGGACCAACAGAACTCGATGGCCCCTACCCTGGCTTATGTGTCTGTCACTCAAGCTACCAACGTTATCGCGACCGAGTCCATTTATTCCGATCCGGCGGAAACTAGTGCTGCAAGCACAGATGGGTCGCCAACGCCTGTTGGGTCCAAGTTGGGGGGGGACGTTTTCTAGGTTTTCGGTAAGCCTGCACCATTCGCTCTTTTAGCCAAGGATGCGGACCGCTAATGGGCATTCTATCACTATCACTTTCGTTTCCATCCTAGGAAGAGCTTGCAGGGTCCGATACAGACGACTCGACTTCAGGTTCTCAACCAGGAAGAATCACGATTAGTACCCGTCTGCGACCCAAGCTCTCAACGAAACGCCGGACGAGAGACCTTGCGTGCAAACGACTACGATCCAGGAGCGGGGGGNATTGGTAGCCAAAGTCACCTTACCTCGAAGCACTCTCGGAAGGTCCTCGAACTGTATACCCTTCAGTACCAATTGTACTAATCAATCCGAACCGAGGGGGTCCTTGCAGAAGGAAGGAAAGGAGAAGGCGGAGACGGAGACGGAGAGCGCTGGGAGAAGGATGGTGTCGGTGGATGCGTCGTTCAAAATGCCAGGTGCCTATGGCGTTGAGGAGCGAAAGAACCTGGAGAGGAAGGCGACAGCGAACGAAGATACCCATGGATGCCCGGAAGGAATGATGAATAGCGAGATGAGGCACCCGATGCTTGTGAAGACGGTGGCCGAGTTTTTATTGGGATGATTTTGGATGGATACGATTGTACAGTTACGACATGCTTAGTTCTCGCCGGTTAGTTTATGACTTGCTACGACCACGATGGACTCTCTCTATATATATATCTGGAACGAAAATTATAAAAACGGTTGCATTGCTTCGTTTTAAACACAAAAAACCACGACGATAGATTATAAACGGGAGGATGGCGATACCATGACGGCTCAAACCATTTAAGAGGACTCTCCCTTCCAGACAGCTGTAAATGACACGCATTTTGTGAGTCCATGTGTGACTGGTCAAGGGGTTTGGAGAACTTACCGGGTCCTGGAATCTGGTAGGTGGTGATGGAAGGAGCCTGCTGGCTGTAGATGTCGACACGGACGCCGGGGTCGGTCATGGAGTAGGCGCCTGGGAACCTGACCTTGAATCGGGAGGGTGGGTTGACACCTCCGCCACCGGTGAGGATGAGTTGAGCACCTGAAGCCACAAGGTAAGCATGCAATGCCCTCGAGAAAAGGAGAAGCGTTGAATGGACGAAC
Source organism: Candolleomyces eurysporus (assembly GCA_027579435.1). Lineage (NCBI taxonomy): Eukaryota > Fungi > Basidiomycota > Agaricomycetes > Agaricales > Psathyrellaceae > Candolleomyces > Candolleomyces eurysporus. The sequence goes on along the minus strand of JANBPK010001204.1, from coordinate 70,453 downwards.
ATTCGGGGTAGAATTGAGGAGTGTTGGCTTGGTGGAGGGCGAGGAGCTCGTGCTGATGAAGTGCCAATTTAAGCATCATGAGCGTGCGTGGACAGAATGGCGGTCAACGTACCCTGATGAGGTATTCACCGTCAGCGAGCTGAGATGGGATGGTGACGGTGTAGGCAAGGTCCTTCATGATGACGCCGTTACCCCACTGGCCCTTTGCCAAGGTACCAGAGATCAAACCAGTCTCGGCAATCTTGAACCACTCGAGGCTGTTGCTGTTTGCGGAGGTGCAAGTACCAGGGCACTTGGCCATGTAGACCATGACGGGTCCCTCAGCATGGGTCCATTGGCTAGACGCAATCGACAATTATTCGACGGGCAGTCCCAAATCAAGAACGACGACCAGGACGTACTTCCACTTGGCGACGACTTTGCTACCACCACGAACTGTAGCGGAGAGCTGACCGCCGCTCGCTTGGCCATTGTTGTTGCAGGAGAAGGACTGGGAGGAGTTAGTCAGACCGAGTTCTGTCAATGACAACGCAGGGTGCAGGTGCTCACCGCAGCAGAGGTAGTCATGATGCTAGCCGCAATGTCAGCACAAGTAAAGACACGATGCGAAACGCAAGATGGGCTTACGGGTCATAGCTGCCTGAGGTACGTAGTCAGAAAACGGGTACATTATTGAGCCAGATCAACTTACTGTATGGGCGGCCAATGGACCTCTGGCCGCTGGCAGAGTTATAGGGCGACCATCCGACGAAGTTCTGGCCTGTATTTCAATGAGCAATGTATAAGGGGAAGAATTCTGGGTATCGACTCACCGTCGATCACGTAGGAGGTGACACCACCATGGGCAGCGGCCTGACCAACGAAAAGGGAAGCGATAGCGATGAGCGATGCAGCCAACATTGTGAAAAATTCCACGAGCTCGTATGTCTTCAATTCAAAGAGGGGAGGGTTTTATATCCACTCCCATTCGACGGGTGCTGTGAGAAGCTTCTCGTTGCTCGTGTGGGGTACGCGCCGTTACATCGTCGGGAAGAAAGAAGGTATTGTCTTTCCGAGATTTTTCATGCTTCGCGGGGGAAGCAGCTAAACATACCTTACAGGAACGGATTCTACCTGCTGAGTCGAGATCCGAAGCCTGGCTATTGGTTAGACTACAGGCTAAATTGAAGCGTGACGCGCTGCGCGCTTCTATAGGAAGACAGAAATAAATGGAGTATTTTTTCCGACTTGTTTCCACTATGATGAAACGGGAAGATACCTCGGTAGATCAATTGGCGGCCAAAATACCCCCGAGAGGCATTTATCTCGAATAATCCATAGAGGATAACAAGTTCTAGTAATGTTTGCAACACCGACTACAGTCTTCCATGGGGTGTCGTGCATCTGGCGTGAACTGTTATTATTATCATCAAATTGATTTTGAAAAGAACATACTCCTTTCTATGTTGCCTTCGGTGCCCGTTGTCCGAAGATCCCTGTTCCTACCCGCACGATATCACTGCCAGCCTTCAACGCAGTCTCAAAGTCGCTCGACATTCCCATACTCAAAAGGAGCCGGCCGCTTCCTTCTTCGCCCCAGCTGCTCCTGACATCGTCCCCCAATGTCGTTTCGAGATATCCTTTCAAAAAATCTCTGGTTTCCTTGAGTGTTTCGAAATCAGCGTTCTTCTCAGCTTCTGACGCGTGAATCGACAGTTCCAAGGAACCAATAGTCATTAAGCCTTCGAGCCGCAAGCGAGGACACTCCTTGACAACATGTGCAGCCAATTGCGCCAGCTCCGAGGATTCGATCCCTTCGGACGTCGATAGGGGCGGGAAGCCAGACTTCGAGTCTTCACCCGAAGTATTGACCTGCAACTGTACCCTGAGGGGAGATGTTCGATCCGAGGATAGTGCTTTGTTCAAGGCATTTGCGGCTTTGATTGAGCCAAGAGTTTGAACTGAATAGAGGTTGGGTATGGCTGATGAAGACAAACGTCAGAATTCTCTGGATCATATATGACGACTTCGAAGGTGTTGACCCACACGCTAGCGTCTTCGCTTTGTTCGACTGCAGTGTTCCAATGAAATGCCATCTAATATCGCTGGGAAGCTAAACCGTCTTCGCGGTCAGCAGGCCATGAATTTTCTATATTAACTCGAATGAAAGACTCACGATTCGAGCTTTATCCTCCAACTCCTGCACGTAGTTCTCACCAAAGTCCAACTGACCTAGCTCGTGACACGCCAGGATGTCCGATGCTGGTTTATACTTGGAAACAGCAACCAGAGTGGGAGTTGTCGACGATAAAGAGGCCGCCGCTTCGACCCGAACTCTGACTTCTGTCAGCGATTCGCTGAGCTCAGCTTTACGTTCAGCTGTGGGCTCTTCCAACGTCGAAGCCATTGTGCTCTTCAAGCGTATATTTGGAATTCTTTCCACCTGTTTCCTGTACGTGAATAGAGGGGGTCGACGAGAAGAGGCCCAAAACGCGAAACGCATACCGGTGAAAGCAGAACCCAGTTGGTGGTTGGTTTGAAGGATGAGTGTGGGAAAATTGACATGTCATCTAAGATAAGATAAGATTTGCCCCGCTTCAGCTCCTTGAAGGCGCTGATGATTGCCGTCTCCCCATATTACCCCCAGTTCCATATTCATTGGAAAATCCGCGAGCGCTGAGCGCTACCCCACACGCAAATGCAATTTCGAATGTAATTATTTGAAGATTCAATCATTCCAGAGGAGCGCGGTCGCCGGTCGGAGCCCCTCGGGTGTGCTGTGCCTTTCTCGAGGTCAACCCAATATTTTTGGGGGTCTTTTCTTCTCTCGCAGTCCCAAATCGCTCTCAATTCCAAGTTCAAAATAGGGACCCACATCTTCACATTCGCAATTCCGACAAGGGCGTAGCGAGTCGTACGTACCCGCCGATCATCCAAGGAATTGGTGCATAACAAACCCACCTGTGTCGATTCAAAAACTTTTTTTKNGTTTTTCGCCACTCGGGACTTGGATCGTGCACATGTACTTGGCGGGTGGACGTAGCACAATTTTGCCGGCCTCGTGGCTTTCGCGAAAGGCGTGGCCAAGAGTCGGAGGTCGTTGCCTCACTGAAACCATCAATCAAGTAGGTCGGGTGTTGCCGTTTTCGGGACGAACACGATGGGATGGCAGATAGGCGCCCAAAGCGACCCACAGAAGGATCTAGACCGCAACGCCCACACGCTCAACATTTCTCCGTGGTAATAGAGTGCTGCGCTTCGGTGAACGCAATATCGACAGAATGAGCTATCGATTTGATACCAGAAAGGGAATCACCTGCCACCAGTGGTAAGACGGCGGTTACTACCTGGTGTCATCATCTAGGATGTCGCATGTCAGGTTTCTATTCTTGCTTCGCCAGCTGTGTCTCAGCGTATTGTCTCTTCAGGGTATACCCTTCGCCCATAATTGGGCGAAGTAAATGGGTTGATGAGTAGAGGAAGGTGTGGCGTTGTGGAGAGAGATCCCGGATGATACTGAACTCGAATTTCCTATTGAGCTCGAAGGTCCGTGACATCCGATGATTCAGATGCACTAGTTCTGAATTGCGCAAGGTCTACCCTCTCCATCTGCAACGAGGCTACGGGCTACGGGTTCTAAAGGGTAAAGTGGCAATGTATTCGTCGTCGTCGGACCTGAGCTCCGTGCACTGAGCGCTCAGCTTTGACAGGCACTGGTCGAGATCACATTGCCTGAATCGTTGGCAGTCATTGTCGTAAGTAAATCTTATTCAGACTTGCTGTGCAAGACAGGGAGAGGCTAATCCACAAAGCACTATACTGTATGTAATAAGTAAGGCGTCTTTCAGTTGTCCTCTTCGAAACCCATGTTTCCAATCACGAAGTCACGGTCACTGCGCCGCAATCACCTGAGTAGGGTACAAGAAGCAGCCTGGTGGGGTAAATATTATTGATATCAGAACACGATTCCGGGGCTCATTCCTATCACATCCCCTGGAGAAGACCTCCTTGAGACACTTAGAACTGACTCAAATTAGTGTGTTGATATTGCCCACCTTTGCCAATCCTGCGATCGATATCCTGATAGACTGCGGTTGTGATTCTGATTCTCTGATGATGGCGTTTGAGAAGTGTTTTGGTTAGACCAAGAATGCAGAATACTCTCCCAAGGATTGCGATACATTCGTAGAATTTCTTCGTAGAATACTGTGGTCGAATCTTGAAAGCTATGAACAGGATGGCCGTGCGCTGCCTTCCTCCGGAATCAGCCCGGTCCGTGCGATGCTATACCACGGTAGCCCGAAATCCGAGTCCAGCTTTCCAAGCTGGGGATAAGCTCCCTTCAAGAAGGGTTATTGTTAAAGGTCAGCCTACATTGAAGCATTGCCGGTGGCCTCGGGCGACTAGTTCGAGTCCAGTAGTGCCACACTGGCACGGCGGTTTCAAGATGGCGCAATTGAACACATAAGGGGATCCAAAGGAAATTGAATGGGAATGCCGCTTGCCAGTGTTATGAGCCTTTTGACACAATCCTTTCTGGGCATCTTCCATTACTGCCAGTGGGACACTCGACATCTTCACAACCTCCGTTATTGCCCCAGGTACACAATCCTGAATGACAAGAAGCCGACGACGTTATCTATAGTAGATAGAGTTCGGAACATGGTTGTACGATAGATCCACATATTTTGCCCATGGCACGAGGTCATCTGAAATGTACGTCTACGAGCGTCGAGCACCATCGATGTGGCGTTATTACTAGTAGAATAGTATAATCGGTTTCATCAGTTGAGAATGGATGTGACGGTGCGGCAAAGAGACTTCGGACATACCACCCAAGGGTAAACGTGTCAAAGCCGACATGAAGTGCTTCTGTACTTCCAAAAAAATAAGCTTCGACTGTCGACATGACTCGGAGCCCGTGGTCGCCAGATCTGGCCAACCAAATGTCAGATCAATATTAAGCGCCCGAGGTATAAAGCCTGGGCTGCGACGTCCGTCGTGCTCATGTTTCCCATCAACATCGCCCACTCGATTATGACCGCCTCCCCCGCCCACACAAAGTGGCCCCTTCCTCTCCCCGAGGACGATGGCTACGAGACGCCGGACTCAACCATTGATATCCATGTAGAGGGTCCGGAAGAAACCGAGGTGGCCATGCAGGTGTCCGTAGACGGCGTTACCGCTGATGGCAGCCACGCTGAGTGCGTGTGTTCTCTTCCTTGTGTTCCATTCACCAACCAGAGCCTATCCATGACATTCGCCTCGTGTCTTTGTCGTTGAAGGCACTATTCCTCGCAGGAGGGCCCGCTAAACCCTCTGTTTGACGATAACGCCCATCATCTAGTGAATTGGGATCGTCACTCACTTGGTAAGTACAAAACAGTATATATTGGGTGACATCGTGTTGACAGTCAAACATTTCAGGAATCTGGGATAGAAGCACCAGTCCTGCTTCATCACCTCCGTGTAGCCCTCCCCCCAGCTCCGGTTCGAATACCCCAGAATCTGGTGAGCACATCGTGAAATTGCTGTTAATGCCGCTCCTCATTGACTTATCTCCCAAATTGAACAGGCTATCTTAGTTGGGAATTCCTGTCTTCGCCTGAGATTGTACACGGCTTTCAGGAACAAGAGGGACAAGGGCTCAACCTAGAGAACCGTCTATTTGAGAGGGAACAGCACATTCCTGGCCTACTACTCCAGGAAACCACCCTCGACCCCACCTCACTCCGCGTTTTCAGTCAAGAAGAACTGCGCTCTGTCAATTGGAGCAGTATCGTCGACCAGAACTCCCCATCTCCCCAAGCGCTCTCTCCTGATTTTTCACCTCTAACTCCCCCTTCCGGTTCCATATCAGAACCAGCTCCCTCAACATCAAATAGACAAAAGCGGAAACATACTAGACGCCGTTCTGAACGTGTTCTCCTGCTGGAAAACCCACCGCTAACACGCAAGAGCCTCAGAAGCGCCCGAAGAGCTTCTTCCTCCAGCCCATATCCATCCCCCCNATTCATCTCCCTTATCCCGCGAGCCCACCCTCCCNGCAGGCTCATTCTCCCCCTAACAGCACTTTCCAATCAATGGACGATAACCGTGCGGTCGATCAGGCTGTGTACCGCCACGCTTCGACATCAGCTTCATCCCTCGCCCCTTCTCCTCGTGGCTCACACGCGTCTCCCCACACTGCCAGCTACTCCCCGGAACACCGTCCACAATCTCCCTCACTCGTTCATCGAACCTTAGCTCGAGAGGGTCGAAAGAAGTCAAGGTCCATCAGCCCATTCGACAACGGGTCCAGTCTCCACCATGGCCACCGCCCACGCTCTTCCAGTCGGACTCGTCCGGACGTCTTTGCGCAAAACGTGCCTACCTACCTTACAAAGAACAAGAACGTTGGAGGTAGCGGCGTAGGAGCGTCGAACTCTTCACCGTCAGGGTCCTCATCTGCAACTCTGCACAAGTCATACCCTTTACGCATGGCAAGCTTCGAAACGGCTCGCCAACAGCAGCCTGTTGTGCAGGCAGGCGGTGTACAGCGGCCGTCATCCCTGGTTCGAACCAGCTATATGCCTGATGACGACATGACAAGCTCAAGCAACGAGGACGCGGAAATGGAGGATCAGGCAAATCAACAGGGCCATGAGGGAGCCAGGGGTCGACGGCGGTCTGTATCATCGTCGTCGTCATCCGACTCTTCTCTAATTCCCCCACCACCACCCAAATCGTCTTCCGCAGCACGTCGTGTTAGCGCCGGAAATGAGAAAGGAAAAATTGCAAGGGGCTTCGAAGAGCCTGGCGCTGATGGCATGCCAATAGATCCCAGAGCATGTGAACCGGTGGCTCCTGATACGGACGACCCGGGGTCCGAAGACGAGATAGATGCAGAGGAAGACCACAGGCGGTCGAGTGACCTCGGCTCTCACAGGCGTTCATCTTATCCTTCCGTTCACCACTATCCGTCCTCCTCCAACTACGGTTCACCTACCGGATATCCCTCCACAGTTATTCCTTCTTCACATGTCCCGTCAAGTCTTCGGGAAGAAGTTCCCCGCTCACGTATTCAATCAAGGACGAGGTCTCAGTCGCATTCCCCTTCCCGGCATGATAGGTCAAGGTCCCTTTCCAGAGCCAGATATTCGCCCATGGCAACGCGGGTGGTCCCCACATCTCCCAACGAGTCTCGGCCTTCCTCGCGTCCACGACCTCCAGCAGAAGCTCACCCTGTGAGGAGATCGACGAGGCTGAGCAAGAGTCCTGGGCGACAGTCGGGGGCAAACGTTGGCGAGCCGGACCACTTCTCCGAGCGACTGGCAGATCCACATTATCTTCACTGCTGCTGTGGTTATACCGCTCAGAACCGCACCCACTTCGATGGCCATTTGAGGAAGAACGGCGGAGCTTGCAGGGAGCTACTTCATCAAGATGGAAGCTCGCAACAGGCTCGTGCCTCGAAAGTTAGTCCAACACGGCTAGCTGGCAGTCGTCGGCGCAACTCAGATGCATCTGCATCTTACAGCACCTACCCATCCCAGCACCGGCGAGACTTCGAAGCTGAGGAAGAAGACAGTGCAACCAGTGAATTCGATGGCGATGAAGACGACGATGATTATTGCGAGACGGGATCACAACGGGGCCGGAGGTCGAAGAAGAGGGCCAGTCCTTCGAGGTCGAGTTATAACTATCATGGAGGAACCCTGCCACTTCAGGGCTCGCCGCTGAAACGATCCGCTGTGCTTCTTTCTCCCAGTTCGCCAGTTTCAGACTCCAAGCTACCGATTGGTCAACCTCTACCTTCTCCCAGGAGCTATCCGACACACTCCCGAAGTGCCTCAGACTCCAGTGTCCGAGGACGTCCTTCTACGTATCATAATACTGTTACACGAGGATCACCTTCCAATCGCTCACCCAACACCAACAGCACTCCTCTTCAAGCTGTTGCGTATTCGGCTGAGAGAGCCAACGACGCCAACAATGGCACTACTGCTCCTGTGGGCGGGACCATTGTTAGTGGAGTGGGTGCTATGAGTACCAATCGAAACCAATATCGCAGTGTTGGCTCAAGGAACATCGACAATGCGAGCGAGAAAAGGAGGAAGGGTGAGAAGCGGTTCAAGTGCAAATTCGAGGACTGTGGCAAGATGTTCACTACCAACCAGAACTGCCAAAGTAAGCAGATCTTTCGTTTTTTTCCTCCCGTCTCGAATCTGGATTCTAATCCAAATCTTCCTTTTTTCCATACCTCCAGTTCACGAGCGGAAGCATATCGGGGATGCACCGTATCGCTGCGGATGCGGTTATGCAGTTGCGGGTCGCTCCGATCTCGTTCGTCATTTGAGGAAGAAGAATGTCAATCCTGAATGCAGGGAACTACCCAGGGAGGATCACCGGCGAGTGGACGCCGTAATGTAACCCGTTGTGGTGGAACCACTAGGTGTGTTATCACTCACCTGCTCTCGGTTTTGACTCGTATTGATTTCGTTGTTCCCTCAGCTATTCATCCTTCCTGTCTCTTTCGTTTCCGCAACACCTATACCGCCGATCTCTACTCATCTATTCAACGAATCTTGATCACCTTTCTGTTTTCTTTTGCTTTCACTGGACACCGCTATCATCTTCAGCATCATCATCATAGCTCTTGTTGTTTTATCATTACATTCGGATTCTCTATGCAGTTCGCTTTCATCATCATACACACGTCCATCTGTTTACTGGCCCTGCAACCCGGCTTATCGTCGGCGGCCCATCATTCGTTCCCTCTCGTCATGGTTTCTGGTTTATTCCTACGCTTTGTACTAATATGTACTTGCTGGTATCATCACTGTATCCTTGTGTTTGCATTCCTTCTCGTTTTCGCATTGCCCACATTCACTAGCCTTGCTTCCGCTCGCTGTAATAGGCTCACATACCGCACCATCTACGCATCTTTTCCTTCTTTCTGATTGACAGGCATGTACTAGTTGTTTCTCACTAATGAGATCAGGTGGTTACAGCATTGACAGAAAAGGGCAATTGGCCCAGCACAAGTTCCTTGCCCACTGTATTCCGAAATAAGACATGTCTGTGGAGGTGCTGGGTGCGGCGTCTACAAGGGAGCAATCGAATTTGGTTATAAAGATGGTGTGATCGGGATGTCCACACTCTGCCAACACGAAACACGACTATCCCAGTGTGGGGTCAACGGTGAACTCGAGAATATTCCCTTTCCATCCTCGTTGGTGTGCGTGGAACGGCAAATGAGGACGTGGTGCCCACACACGCGCACTCTCTGACTCAGTCAAGGGCCGAAGCCGAAGAACACTCGTGCACCTTTCACCTTGGTCCCAAAGAATCCCGATCTACAATGAGAATCTCGTCCAATCATCACTCGACTTTTACTCTGCTCGTCTTCCAGGGGTTGGGCGGTCTGAGGATGATCAAGAAGTGGCATATATTACAAGTTAACTAGCATCTAATCGAAACTGGAAGCAAGCTTATAGCGTGAAGACATATTCTGGCACTGTTTTGTTCCAAAGGATGGACATGGGTCATGATCAGGACAGAATAAGGTTAACGTACGAGAGAGAGAGAGAGAGAGGAAGGCAGAGATAGAGATAAACAGCAAGAGCAGGGGGTTCGTGTACCATGTGCAGTGTAAATCGATCAGAAAGGATAATGAAAAATAACGCCGTCAAATAGCCAGCATCGCCGAGTAAAGTCAAACCAACATAAGGGATCGTGATAGCGAGGAGGTATTCCGGAGCCTGCCAGGGCCTCATTTCGTAGGTTGTCGTCGGTATCTTTTTATGGAAAATGGTATATGAAAGCGAGGGAGAAAAGGTGGGAAAGATAGAGGGAGAAGCAGAGAGAAGAGAGAAGGGTTGTTTGCCGGGGAAGAGCTTGGAGAGATAACGGCGGATTACCCACCAAGACGACTGTCAAGAGAGAATCCGTCCATGACGTCGCCATTGCCAAATCATTGGATGATAAGCAACCAGAGCTCGTAGAAATACTAGTACAGTTGGCGAAGCGTTCCAAATCGTAGGGCCCACCATGACTCAACGATACAATCTTGGAATCCGTCGAACGTCAATAGTAAGGTTCTTTTCACCATCGAATCTGGCATGCACGGCTGACATATCAATGTCGCGAGGTGGAAAGCTGATTTGCCATTCATAATGACCTAGAGAACCAGAGGATTAATTCGATTAATGCATGCCACAATGGAAAAAGGTAGAACCCAAAACGCACTTTCGTTCTCCATATGCCAAGCATCTGCCACAACCTTCAGCTTATCACCCCTGTTAGCGCTCACTGTAACCATCTCGGGTTGGATCGCGGCCGGAAGCTTCACACAAAATGTGTAACAATACACCGTCGAAGACACAGTCATCCGTGGAGCTTGACTCGATGGTGGCATCCGGCGACCACGGTCCATCGGTGACGGTAGGTCGTCGTACGCGGGGGTGCTAGGTAACCTCGTTGGGCTAGTAGCAGAGTGCATGGATGAGTGGATTGACGGGGCTGGCTGTCGTGAGGCAGACCCCAAGGAAAGCATAGGAGGAGCAGGGATATGTAGGGCGAATTGTCGCAATGGGTCTAACCCGTACTGAGAAGCCGTCATGGTATTCGTCGTCGTTGTGTGGCTATTGTTCGCTCCGCCCGAGTTTCGAGATGTTACAGTAGCTGTGATGATAGGAAAGTCCGAGGATAAGGGATTATTTGCTGGATGTACCCCTGGTGATGTGTATGACGATGAAGGCGAAATAGCCGGGGAAATGGTTGTCGAGGGTGCGTCTGCCGAGAAGTAGGAGCTGCTGTCTATTGAGGAGGTAGACGATGGTGTACTGCTGGGTGTGCTGGATGAGCTGTGGGCACTGTGTATTGCTGGGGCACTATACCCTCTGTTGACTTGCGGTCGGAACGTCGAGGTATTGGTCATGATATATAGATGGAACTGCGGCTGGGTTTCGAGATGTGTTTCAACCCACTGGTTATGAGCGTGTCAAGAAGAATGACCCCCGGCAAATCTGCGTAAGGGACCCCTTTACAACGCAAGCCTTCAGGCATGAACGTGTATGGCGTTGAGGCTTGGAGGTGGCGCTGGGGGCCACGGGAAGGGGCTGAGTTAAACAGGACCCTAGATTTAATCGCTAGAGAAATCGAAGAGATCAACTTCCGTCGGACACCTGGATGAGGGTTTGGAAAGGGATCGCTGGTCGGGGTACGGAATCAACGCCCGCCGTGGCAAGACGGGGGCTTGCGAAGGTGTGGAGCTGTTGACGTCGATTCCTTACGAATGCACGCCTCGTTGTATGTTTGATACACGAACGGCAGGGCTCTGCGTTAATTGGGCTGCCTTATTAACTGTCAGATTATCCTTGGAACCTGATACAATCAATGATGTCTTTACCGCACTTCTGTCTAGCTGGGTCGATGAATATAAGTATGAGAGGCGGAAAAATGCCTTGGGGAGGACCTTGGGAATTCTCGGTATATTTGCAGCCGTTTCTCTAGTAATGACGTCGCTGAAAGATTGTGCGCTTCTCCGTGTGGAGCTAAAAGCCTAAACAGCTAGGCCAGCGCTAACATAGGCTTCCAGTCCGCCCAACTAGAACCAGTCGTTCAAGCACGGACAGCCAGCAGAAAGGTTGTTACTCACGTATGACCCAGAAGGTAGTGGTTAAAAGAAGACCCGTGAATGTCGACCCTTTGGTCCTTGGCTGGCGGCAGAATATTGAATGACCGAAATAGGGAATGTTATACCGAAGTACCGGAATACTGGTACGGAGGCTTTTAGTAAGTTTGGTCGCTCTCCACTGCATATGGCCAGCCAACTAACCCGTAGTTCATCTGGAGGATAGAACGTGGCCCGAATACAGGAGAAACCCCCAAAATATTTTCACTACACTCAGTAGAATTCTAATCTGTGTACACACACTGCGTCTAAAAAAAATTTATGACCGACATACAAATTCGCGGGACCCAGTAGCGCATAACTGATCCAGAACCACCCAATCACTCAATGAGCGACCTGCTATGGAAGCAACGTTCCCGAGATACTCTACCTGGACGTGTTATTCAGTCAGGGTCGATGCGATCAGCAACAACGTGTTGAAGGACCGAGTGGCGCCCAAGTGGCGGCCATGCGTTGTCGCGGAGCCTGACTCACCTTCGGAAGAAGGGGATGAACGATAAGAGGGGAGTGCAGTGAGCACAAAATAAAGACGTGTCCTCTATGAAATGGATTCCTGCACCATCTTTACGAATGTGCAGGGGAAGACCTTGGCACGTCATCCAACGAGTCTATCCCGCATTCCCGTCCAGCAGGTTGTGGCGGGAAGATTTCGGGCTTGGTGGCATCTATAGAGTACGCATACATCATCGCTAATACACCGTGTGCCCTAGTCGGCGCGTGTAGACGAATCTCGAACACATCGATGCTGCGAGGCATCGAGTTTGTTGGCACCAGTACCCGCCGTACGGCGGGAACGTAATAGCCACAACACATGTACCCGACGGCCAGCGTGGTGCTCCTGAAAATTGGGGGAAATGAATGCGAATGACGTTGAGTGTGCAAAGCAACATGCGACTATTTCGCGCATTCACGATGAAACTCGTTAGAAGGTCGAAGCAATGAAACTGTAGGTCCTTCAACATTGATAGAAGGGAAGTCGTTTCATATTCAGGTCGAAGGGATGACCGGTGAGAAGGTTGTGGCTTCGTGCTGCCGGTTAGTGTGAAGAGCACATTCGTATCCCAACGATAAACCGGTGTATATGTCTACGCGTACCTGTAAAGGAGAAATGTCAGTCAGTTATGTCCGATAAGGTCGACAATCAACGGGGAAGCGAAATTAAAGCAGTCAGAAATCCATGAAACAAAACGAAAGCCGGACATAGATCACCCCATTCTCCGAGGAGGGCTCAGGCGAGGCGCCCCAACCCTCGACTCCAGAACGTCATCTGGCCCCGGCAGCTTTCATCAAGCCGAACAAGCAACGAACTCGAGCCACTCACCTAATAAATAAATAATATCAAAGCAATGCCAAGCCATAGTATGGATAGATGAAGTCCGTATATCAGTCGTCATAGTCATCTTCGTCGTTGCTTTCATCCGTCAGCTCCTCTCCAGCACGAATACCGTGATGCCGATCGTAGCCCTCGCGCCTTGCCCACGATCGTCCATCGGTGTAGGGCATTATTCGGAACGGGAATATCAGTATGTACCATGGGCTATGACCTAGGTTAGTCTCGCTCCCGTATAATTAGCTCAACACGCACTATCCGGTGTCCCCAATATTGAAGAATAGGATGAGATTCTTCCTCCACCTACGTTGCTGTCAATCATGGAGTCATAATAGTGGATAAGCAGAAGTAATCACCCGAGGTCGTATGAGTTCACGAAAGTTTCCCTTCGAGTTTTCGCCCTTTCGCGATATTGTTCGTTATCCTGAGACTCCACAGACGTTTCCCCCTTCGAAATGCCCCACAGGTGCCAAGCCAGCATGACGCCCACGGCCAAGCAAAGTACCACAGAGAGTATGTATATCATGGCGTACACGACCTCTGGCACGAAATGAGGCCATCCGGGGTGATTTATTGTGAACCCGAGAACCTCGAATAGCTTTTGGTATCCAAGTATGCCGAAGCAGAATGTGGACAGGACAAGATACATCCTATTGCGAGGACTTAGGGAACGGTTCTATGGGAATGGCCTGACACTCACATGAACATGACGAAATGCCTCTCGTTGTGAAGCCCCACGCATTGGTTGATCCCTGAGGGGCGGGATCAGCTTCCTAAAGCCACGAGGAAGTCGATGTTACACACACTGAGCATTAAATGGTCAGAAACTGGCAATTGGGAACCTTCAAAGCAACTCACAGGGCAGTGATGGTCATATTTCAGCACGCAGCGGTTGCAGATACGACAATGGTGGGCTCTCTCGTATCGTTAAGTAAGTACTGTTTCTCTGTGTCTATTAGAATCAGCTCACCTCTGGCCTCGGCTTGTTACATCGATTGCACCGCGTCATAGTACTAGGTGTGATCCTCGGTGCATCTGTCCACCTCACTCCACCTGTCAAAGGCCTCGCCTTCCTTTTCGATTTCGAGGCCCAAACGAAACCCGAGCCAGCCTCCTTCTGCGGTTCTTCGATAAATCCTGGCGATACCGTGCATACATAATAATAGTGTGCGGCAAGGTTGATTGCAATAAGCGCACATATTGGTATTTCCAGGAGCGGGTACGACAGTGTTGGGGCTATCACGTCAACTGGTTGTGCTTCAAGTCAAATACTAGATGCTGAGCAGGGTGTACTGAAACTTACAAAAGCAAAACATCCCGGTTCCTATCAACAGAACCGCGAGTCCAACAAAATATGGCCCAGCTGCGCCCGTAATTTTATTGCCCCATCTTTCTAATGTTTTGAAGCATCTGAAGACCCTCTTAGCGCATATCATGGCCCTCTTCTGCCTTTTTTTNCTAGAATGGCGACTATTAGAGAAGTAGCACGGTTTAAAGGAGAATAGTTCGTGGAATGGGAAAGACAACAGACAGACTCGCTGGAAGACGAGAATGGCTGTCCGTCGTGGTCACATGCTGGCCGGCAATTTGCTGGAATGCCGATCACAAGTCATTGCCGACCTCAGGCCCATCACTCTCTTGTCTTCCAACCCTCATTTCTGCTTTTTCGGCCCACTTTTTAGCTAGGAAATTCCCTAAAATATCTACCAACAATTTCAAGCAATCCAGTATTACAACGGTCTGGCTTTCTCAATTTCCAAGATTGATCACAATCACTAATAACGGACTGGTATTGTGAAGCTGTTACTCTCCATCGCTTGCCTCAATTTATGGTTGCAATAATCATTCTGACATTGACTCCATTGAAGGTACGCCTCCCACAAGATGTGTAGTCATAATAGTCCTTTTTCGAGTATATCTAACCCTAAACGTGTCCATTAATCGTACACTGCCAACAAGAATAAAGAAAGAGGTGGTGTAATCATCGAGCTCACACAGCACGAGCCGCCTCGGAGGCTCTCGAGTCTGTGCTATATAACATAGACTTCTCCACCTTAACGTCCACGGCCGTGCCAGTCTGTGTAACATCCGAGAGTGGGTACGACTCCGTTCCACGAGAGGTGTTGTTCGTCCATACGACAGGTTTGTGCGTGGAGCTAGAGCCCTTCATCGACAGGGTAGCTGTAGCAGTTGAGCTCGTCCATGCCTTCCCTTGTGCAACACGGAAGATGATGAGCAGAGGTGCGATTCCCTGACCAGAACCTCGTCAGCGCTTGATGCTTTCGGGAAGCAGAGTCTCCCACGTACCTGGACCTGGCCCAACGAAGGCAAGACGAAGTTCTGGAATGTGTCCTCTCTCGCGAAAGGAACGAGGAACATAATCGCCCACGATGTGTAAATTGCAGCAGATTCCACTAGCATCGAAACCACGGATGTGTACGGCGACGCATGGTTAGGCCCAAGGAGTTTTCGAACCTGGGCCCTCATCTTGAGTAACCGGCCAGCGATAGCCGTAGTGATGATGATGTTCATGCCAATCGAGAGCGACCAGTAAGCTGTCCCAATCTTGATCGTGGTTGGGCCAAAGAAACCTTCTTCGGGCTTGAAGGTGTAGGTCAACATGCCTAGCGACAAACCTGCCAGTGCGATAGAATGGGTTGAGCGCTTTTCTTCGTGATACAGAGATGTAACTTACCGACGATTGCAAGGTAAATAAGGGTAGGGAAAATCATCAACAAAGGTTTCCGGTCATAGATGACGCTAAACCGGTAGAGCTAGATCGCTGAAGTCAGCTAGTAGTCTGGCGAGTCGAGCAGGCGAGGGCATACCATCAGTCCATCAGCAAACCAATTCATCACGACATAGGACCCAATCGAGAATACGTTGGAGAACTCAGTGTAAAAATCAAACGTGAAAGCGTTGGGACCGCCGGGATAGTTGCGGTAGTCGATGTAAGTCATTTGGACGAATTTGGTGTTGCCAGCAATGCCGAACGTCGCCAGAATGAAGATGATACAAGAGTATCCAATAAAGAACCTTGCCTGGTTCTTCTTGTGAGCGCTGCTGGAGAGAAGCGCGAGGACGCATTGGACGAAAATGGTGAACAGGATTCCTAAAGTGATCGTCAGCGCTTTCGATCTCGACCAGAAAGCGATGAAAGGGACACATGCCATAGATGGCACCACCAATTACCAGTCCTATGAGGTTCGACCGTTCCATATACAGGTCGACATCAGGAGGCGTATACTCGGACGAGAGCTGTGGGCCGGCCATTGGGAATCGAAGACGCGTACTGGTTTCTCAACCATGTCGCATGGACTTAAATAGGTTGGCACAACTCCTTCAGGATCTGGAAAGCAACCAGTCTGTGCTCTCTATTTCTCTCACTACTGTTCAGTAGTACTCTGAGAAGCCCTTCTCCCGTAATCGTAACCGCGTTTGACGCATCAAACAAAGATGTCAGGGGAAGCACTGAAACTGATGAGACCATACAGCGAAGAACTCCAAGAACTCGAGAAGCGTCGACGTGATGAGTAGACAGTCCGGTTTCCTTCGTTTTCCATTCTCTCGCCGCTCTCCTTTACCAGCCAGCTGGGTTCCCGTGCTTGATTTCTATCGCTGGAGTCGACACATATCATCAATAATATTCAAGTCGGGTTTTCCGTGGAGATTGATGCCAGGTATTCTGGGAATATGTATATGCCACCGCTTGTCTTTTGCAGATTTTTTCTTCAGGTGTTGACAGACTAAGCGGAAAAATTACAGGCACAGTATGCATAAGTTCTCGTCTATTTCCCCTGACATGGGAGGTGAATAGTACCGGTGTACTCGGGGTAGGTTCAGGTGTAGGTTTCAATCACTCGTAGCGTTGATCTTAGAGTTGTTTCTCTTCCCTTAACAGTGAATTCTTATATTCAGAGTCGGTACGCAGCAGATGAGAGCCGCGCACGCTAGCTTTGTAGAGGTCTGTATGCCCCCCGGCGCTGACTTTCGGTCCCCCGCTGTCTCCGAGCCAAAGCGTGTCCATAGAAATGAGGCAGGGATCTTAGTCCACGAACAGCTGTCCAACAACCTTCGAGCCCTAGGAGAGTGCTGCTTCTTCCTTCTAACATGGCAGCTCAATCATATGATAAGGGGAGATAAAGCCACTATAAGCCAGTGTCAAAGATGCATACCATCCTCTTGGAGGCCATGGCAAGAATCTCAGGCTCAGAAATTGCCGACCATTCCTCGAGCTGACGATTCCGATGGGTACGATATAAAGCCTTGCGAGCACTGCTGAGTCCACTTTCAAAGCGCATTTCTCACGTCTTCAAAATGTTCAGCAAGCTCAATGTTGCCTGTGTCGCTGCCCTTGTTCTCCTGCTAAATCAGTATTGCCAAGCGGTTCCTCTCCCGTCCGACAACGACAGTAACGCTGCTCCACCTTGCGAGTCCCAACCTCAAGCCCAACGAGGTAGGTTTCTCCCGCTTTTGATAATCCACTGGCCCGGGCTGATTGATCTACTGAAGACGTCACGGATTCAAATTTATACCCGAGTAAGTTTGCCATTCGACCTCAGTTCGCTGCGTATCTGACATATGATAGGGCAATGTCCCGGGTTCAGATATAAGAACCCTACCCCGGACTCTGACGAGTAGAAGATCAGGGACAGTGAGTGGTAAAGAACCTAGATTTGGGATCGATATATCTAAAGCAAAGTACATCCAGCAGATGATGAAGGGACTCGCGCAGCCTGAATAGTAGGCTATGGCGTGCTACATATTCTCATCCGCGATCTATACCAACTGGATTAGTGACCCCTCGATTCACGATGCTGTGTTTACTCTCGAGACAACGTGTAGATACTGTAACGGGAAATTAGCAACAATCTTCATGAATTCTTCCTGCTCCTCGAAATGCGGCGTAGACTTGATCTGTATGATAATATTAGAATCGTCCTACGAAACCTTCAGAACTCCGTACCTTCATTTGAGCTGTTTTCCTTGGAGCAGTTCCTCAATGAATGGCGCTACATGGCATCCGTTGCTTCTTCATTCGCCCATTGGTGCTCAAGTATGGAACCTCAAATTGCTCATCTGGTCCACAATTTGAGCGAATCTATGATTGTGAGCTCTCCAGGCGCCAAGTGGTTCCAGATCACTTGCTATCTGCCGCATCGTTCTTCTCATGCTTCCACCTCACATCTTGAACTTCTTTCGGCGACCCGACTCTTGGGAAGTTCTGTACTTCGGTCCGAAGAGCCATCAAAGAGGGGGTAGAGCAAAGAACGAGGTGCTTGACTCCTGGAAGGATCGATACCCCGAGCACGCCTTCTCAACGTCCAATTTCTCGATGAGATTCACGAGCTCGTCGATGAACTACTGGACCGTCCAGAAGCTCTTGGAGGGGACTCGACTTCCCGGTTCCAAGCTGGTTCAGAAGACCCTCGGGAAAGATTGTTTCTCGTGCCATCGTCTTTCTAAGATCGGAGAGGAGGAAAGGGTGGAATATTTGTAGAAAAATTGTAGATGATCTGATGCAGAAGGATTCGATCACCAAGCAAACACTCAGGAAGCACAGAAATGTACCGTCAAGTCTATTACTTATCATTGTAGGACGCTTCTGAGATTGTATGCGTGGGGGAATGTTAAAATGTGTTTGCGTTTGATAGTCCCTTGCCTCAGGCAACTATCCCGTCGTTGGCAACTTGTCGTCCGTTCCATAAGGATCTATTTACGTTAGTTCGGTGCAACGGGTCACATGAACATAAGTGTTGACATTCGGATAGCACACTCACCATAGAGGCATGATGCTACGCCGCTTGACGTGGTTTCGAAGTTCAGAAGACTGGGCTGACAATGGCTACGAATGATATTATAGTGTCGAGAATAGCGTACTGGTCAATACAACAAGATATTGCATATTCGTTTCTCGGATCGAATTAATCAGGGTGACGTATGATGAGTATAGGCTTCTTCAGCGGCTTTGAACGTTCTGTGTTGGCGACATCAGCGCTTGGCCTGCACCGAGCAAACGTCGACTCACAAGGAAAGAAAATGATGAATGATTGGTCAGAGTCTCTAGCTCTTCTCTTTGATCTATGGTGAGAGTTCGTTGATTCCGAAGTCCCGGTCTTTGCTGTTTTCGTAGTCTTGACCGTATCCTTCCTCTCCAAGCTTTCCTCTACCACAGTGGAGAGTCGACGGACGGACTTGCTCACCAGCGATACAGCCGACCCTGCCCACTCAGACGTCCGCTCCTCCATCTCGGGGTCCCAGTAGTCTACCAAGTCAGAGTCCTTCAGACGTGCCTGCTCTGGACGAGTTAACCCAACTTGGGAATTCCCTCCAAACCTTGGTACTTCAGCAATAGGGGCAGATTCGGGGTCCGGAGACCTTGGAGTGGATGAGTTGCCGGGTGTCCTTGGCCGATGTAACAAGTAGTCGTTCATTTTCTGAAACTCTCTTCTCAGACTCTGCATCGATCTGTACCGTAGGATCGAGGGCGCTGGCGAAGGGTCCTCTATCCTCATTCGGGCGCCGGGAGGGAGAGCGGTGGGCGCCGCGGGGAGATGTGAGAAAAACGAAGCTTCCTTGACTGAGCGCATCCATATTCTGTTACCACGCGACCGACCGATCAAAGAGCAGATGCAGAGGGTGAGGGTGTATACGAACACTAAGAAATCATGATGCCATGAAGCGACTGAGGACTGAGGGTCTTAGACAGGTGGGTGATGTAACTCACGTATTGCCCAATTAAACACCGAGAACAGGCCAAGGATAACGAACTCATAGCAACGCATTTTCCCAGACTCTAAGTGCACGAAAAGCTTTAGAAAGACGTCCACATCGCGCAAGTAAAGTCATACCAGTCATTGAATCACACCCGATGGGATACAGCCTCGCCTTCCAGGGGAAAATGAGGATGCAGTCCAGCAGCCATAGCACCCAAATAAAAGCTGTAGTTTCAGTAAGTCGGAGCCCACCGAAAATATACAACTCTTATGCACCTAGGATGGGTAATTCAGCCCCGATTCTCGTCAGGAAAGCAGACCATGGCCACCCCTTCAAGTCTAATCCGGCAAGGAGCCTACAACGAGAAGCCGTGAGCAGCTAAGGAGAACCAAAAAACGGAGAAAACGCACAGGGTGACGAAGACAATCTCAGTAAACCCTCCTATCACGAATGTCGTGATCTCGAAATCTCGGATTTCAGCAATTCCTGCGGTTGAGATCGAGTTCCAGCGAAGGCCTTCCCACCAACCTGCGATAACGATAGCTCCAGCTGAAGCTAGACAGCAAGTCCCTGTAGAGAAGATGAGAAGGCTGGACCTAGGCACCTGACACAACTACGCACGCACCAAGGATAGCATTGCGCACAGCAAAGAAATACGGGGGCATTCCGCTGCCACTCTCGATTAGAACTACGCCGCTAAAACCGCTTTAAACAGGCCAGGGTGCCACGAAAAGGCGAAGCGAGTGTGAGTGGATACCGTCGAGGTGCGGGCGAAGGAAAGATCGGTGAGGCCTTGAGGGTTGGGACTTCGACTCAATGACGATCCTTGAGCCAAAGCCACTGAGTGAGGCTGAGAGGGATGCAGGCGCCCTCAGCTTTCCCCATAGTTGCAGGGCTTATAAGTCTCACCTGCGTTCATTTCGACTTTAATTAAACAACAAATTAGGATGAAGAGTGTCATAACTTACAGACGCTGGGAACATTCTTCGATGCCCGCTTGCCAAAGTGCAGACAAAGCGGCTCCGAGGTCACCACCCATTCTGATATATGGCATGAGGCCCAGATTGTCTTGATTGATAGCCTTCAAAGGTTTTCCTGGAGACCTTAGGTTGGATGCAAG
Organism: Candolleomyces eurysporus; assembly: GCA_027579435.1. NCBI lineage: Eukaryota > Fungi > Basidiomycota > Agaricomycetes > Agaricales > Psathyrellaceae > Candolleomyces > Candolleomyces eurysporus. The sequence continues at coordinate 49,630 of JANBPK010001204.1, read as the reverse complement.
ACATAACAAATGTTGACGGTAGAAAAATGAGGTTGCAACCAGCCGATAGCTAGTTTGCTGTAGCTAGACTGACGATTCCTGCGTGTCGCTACGATCTACGCTCCACATAACTTACTCGAGATGGACCCTGTATTTAAACCACTGCCCGGCTCTTTTTTTCACTATGTGTGGCAATTAGAGTTTATAGACTCCATCGATAGCCTTACTCACCACAGTCAAGATCATGAACTCTGGTTGACCTGGACACCGAGACCGACTCGGACGCGACCAGACCGTTCCAACGTCGCGGCTCTCTTCCGATTTCCCCGCGTTTCAAGCTGCTAGGTGCACGATTCGGGCGCGTAAATTTGGAAAAAATATAGGACTATTTCAGGTCTTAGAGACGAGCTGTTGGGTGCTTCACTTAACGAGGGATACCGTGGAAAATAATGGCCAAATTGGTACTCTCTCGGAGCCGGCCGAGTAGGAGTGGAAACCGGCCGTTCCTGATCGGGACGGCACCTACTATCTGCCGGCAAGGAATCCAGGCCGTCGCCTTGGGGTCGTCCTGGATCTTTGTGCCATTGTCTCCCTTCAGGCTCTGCCTTGAGTCAGTTTTGCCGCATTGCTGCGAGTATCTTTCAGCCCCTATTTCCACCCCCCCYTCCCNGACCCGCTTTCTTCCTCCAATCCAGCGCCATGGTCCTGACCAGCGCTAATACTCTCTTCACTCTCCCTGCAGAAATCATCGACATCGTCTTGACAGAGGTATGTGATCAAGAATGGACGAGGAAAGAAAATAACACCCTCCGTTGAAATGACAGGCTGTGGCACTCGACGCCTCCACTCTTCTCAACTTACGTTTGGTTTCTAAAGCTATGAACAGCTTTGCCGAACCTAAGGCGTTTTATTCGACGACAATACGATTGTCTAACAAGAATTTGAACTCTATCGAGAAGTACCTCAAAGCCATTCAATCTCCCTAGAGCTTATACTCTTGCTGGACAAGGCGCTTGCGCGTCGACCTCGCCATCAATCTCTCAAGCAGAGTGCCGAGAGCTCGGGTGAATGAAATGATTAACTATAAGTCCTTGCTTCTCTCTGCCATTCGTTCTTTGCAAAATTTAATCTTGGTGGAGTGAGTTTTCATTGATCAGCGGACATTAGGTACACCTTTGACGTCTTTTGAAACGTAGCTATACCATCGATGACAGAGGCCGTTCGAGGACATCTTCAAAGAGGTCGCACAACTTCCAAAACTCCACAGTCTGTGCCTCAGGTTTCCGCGGGGATGGAGTAAGCCTTTGCCAATCGATGGATTTTCTGATCTTCGACAACTCAAAGTATATGTCTTCAAGCCATCCAACATGGTCGTCGAGGGTATAACTCGGGTGTTATCGAAATCCCCATCCCTACAAACGCTGTTCCTTTTGAGCGCCGAGTCGCCCATGTTATCATCGGGGCTAGGGGCCACTGGCGCAACGTCAAATCCTCTCGCAGTTCCAGTCGAAGACTTATTCAAAAGTCTTGCGCAGCCACACCCGTTGAAGAGGTTGGTTCTTTCTTGCGACGGGTTCAAATTCTCCCCATCCACACTCCACGTTTTTCGATCTCTCGTGCACCTAGATATCAAAGACCCCATCATCGATCCCGATGATTCATTTTGGTTTGCCCTCTCCCGAGCAGGGGTTCATTTGCGGCGTCTGGCCGTCTATCCAATAACACCCGCACTCTCCCGGTACTTGCTGTCGTACACAGGCCTAAAGGATATTTTCATCAAACAAGCAAGAGTCCCAAGGTCAAGGGCCAAAACAGTCGATTCCCCTTACCATCTCTTTCACCAAATTTTACCCCATCACCAATTGACTTTGGAATATCTCTCCTTTGACGGTGGTTTGGAGTTGGATGCATGGAGTATCACAGAACCGTATCTCAACAGCATCGTCCAATGCCGACGCCTGAAAGTTCTGGACATCCCATACTCTACACCAGACCACCGTCGAAACCCTCCTTTCCCTGTGGGCGCTTGCGTTGACCTTGTGAGCTGGCGTTATTTATCTACTCTGGCCTTCTGTCGGCTCAATTTTTTTGTTATAGCGCCTTCTACTTGTACAGGTTACTGAGCGTCTGCGAATTCTTGAAAACCTCGTTCTTCGTCCTAAACCGTGCTCCAATAATTTTGGAACTTTGGGGTTTAGACTTGAACTGGCTATAAGCGCTGTGAAAATGATTGTTGCAATGCCTCCCGACATTGGCAGTGCTCCTCGCGCTCGCTCTGTTGTGTTTCCATCTTTCTCAGTACATGTGGTCTCTCCGGGTGCCTCGGGCTATGAGTTGTCTCGTGGACTCCGATTTAATGAGAGAGTCGGTTGCTTTGACTTTCCCAAAACCATGATTATTAGTCGGTCTTAGTTTCGTAGCATCACCACTGTATACTGTAATCTCCTGCGAAATTCGCTCTGACCGCCAGCACTGCTGATGAGTAGGCGTCGGCGGCCGGGCCCACTTTAAGCGTTATACTGTACTCTATAGGCACCGTCAGCAGCCCGACTCAAGTGCGAATCTAGTAAGAGGTTTAAGATTGCGTCAACCGCCCGACGCCGAGCCCTCTGGGATCTCCCTTTTTCATAATTCTGTAAGTGCACCGATTCGCTCCTCTTGGCAATCGCTTCCGGAAGGGAAGCAGTCTAAAGAAGTTTCTACATTTGTGGTACCGGTGGCACCAGGCCGCCCAATCCCAATCCGGATGAATCCTTCAGTGGCCGCATCAAACTAACTGGCATGCTGCTGGTACATAACATCTCAAGCTTGGTATCTACGTCTTTACAGGGGCACAGGAGGTGAGTATGTAGTGGGCGCTAGATAGGGACAGAATTTAAGGCTCTCGATACACAGGAAATTCGATTGTGGAACGTTAAGCAAAGTGACAGAATAGCTTTTCCAGTCGTGTCAATCTCTTGACGATTCCCTATCTATCTTTACACTCATGTGTAACTGGCCGCTGTTGTATTCCCACCCTGATACGCTGTGCCGACTGCTGAACCAGTTCTCGATTCCTGAATCAGTGCCCCAAAAGAGTCGTCGAATTCCATCGTCGAACATCTATCGTTGGACGCTCAACAAACACCTCACAAACACCAGGCAGTGTAATTGATAACTACCAGTGCCGTGGTGGATGAAGGAAGGATCGTTTTTGTCCTCGCTTCCCTCGGACCCCCCNATGGCAAGAAACTTTGACCGCGCCCATGATTTCCACATTGATAGCTTCCAGGTTTTCAATGTACACCCCTCTGCAGACCCGCTGAATAGTCAGTATAGTTTATAGCACTTTGATTGAACGTTTGAACTGATACTGCTACGATGCGCAGAGCTTGAGGGTCGAGTCGCAGTAGGCGCCATCCATGATTCCGCAGAGCGCTGCGACGCACCGAAATGCCATCCCGAGACTCGAGTCGCTGTTCAAGACGAGCTGTACAGCTGAATTTTGTACGGAGATGGAGAAGCTCAGCACCCAGTGAAGATGAAATGGGTGACTGGGCCTGCAGGTAGCGGGAAGACTGCCATAATGGGATCGCTGGCCAAATGCTGCGCAGCGGATGGGATTCTAGGCGCAACCTTCTTCTTTGCGTCCTGGTCGGCTTCCAAGTCAAGGCGCAGGAGGACTGCTCTCGTAACGACCATCATTGCGCACCAGCTGACACGTTACAGTCGCGTTTTTCGAAACGAAATATTCAAAGCGATCGAGGCAAACTCGGATGTATTCGACAAAAATTTGAACGTCCAGATGGAAACGCTCGTTTTGACCCCTCTCCGTGAGGTTCAAGTTGCCGACCGTACTACCGATGGACCAGGGTTGCTGGGTGTCATCATCATTGACGGTCTGGATGAATGCAAAGCCGAGCAATTCCGCGACGCGGCACCTACCCGACTAGGAGCCAAGCTCGCTCAAGTACGAACAAACGAGCAAGACCAACTGGAAATATTACAGGTCCTGCCCAGAGTGGCATCAGACCCAGCCTTTCCCTTTCGCATTCTCGTCGCTAGCCGTCCGGAACGAGTGTTTCGCGAGCTCTTCGATCCGGAAAGAAATTCTACTCCATTCCCCCCAAAATTTTATTGAAGCAAAGATAATAATGCCAACGCTGATATCACCCTCTTCTTGGAAGGCCATTTCAGTCGGATTCGTTGCCGTTACAACCTTCCTCCATTGTGGCCACCGTCAGGAGCCATTAGGCGCATTCACAGTCATGATTTCGAGCTGATTTCAAGCTGATTTCGAGCTTGATTTCGTCAACCGATTTCGGGGGTAGGCTGAAATCGATTTCGATTTCACTTACACCAGCTGTGGGAAGACATATCGGAGATCAAATTTCGCTGTTGTGCCCGCCGACCAGGTATTTACAAGGGCTTGTTCTTCTTGCCCTTGATCATGAATTTCCGCTTCAGGGCTCCTTTCTTAGACTCCCTTGCCTTGGCTTCCTTTTCTTCTGTAAGCTTAGCCTCAAGGATTTTGCAGCTGCTCATGTCACAGAGAAGGAGAAGTTGGTGGTACCTTTCGGCGCGACGCGACGGAGCTTGCCCACCTGGGAATTTCAAACTCAGCCAGCCATTCCCGCAGTCGATTTCACTGAAATCAAAGGTACGTTCAAAGTTGATTTCGCAAAATCGGTGAAATCAGGTTGTGAAATCAGACTCGAAATCAAGTTGAAATCAGCCCGAAATCAGCTCAAAATCGTGACTGTGAACACGCCTATTCATACACTTGTGGAGAATGCGTTGCAGCAGTTCATCTATGCCACCACTGTCATTCAGTTCCTTGATACAGACCATTGGGAACCTCCAGAGGCTTTGCTGGAGACCATTTTAAAGATGTCGCCAAAACGGACTATGACTTCAAACCCACTTGAACCACTGGATGTGTTGTACAGGCACATCTTGGAATCGAGTCCAGACCCATCTCTCTCAATTTGATGGATCCACATTATCAAGCAGTTGAATAATTCCATGTTCTCACTGGCTTCCAACATACATTTGTTGCTGCAAATGGATCCAGAGAGTAGCAAAGCAGAGCAGTTGCTTGGAAACCTTCACTCATTAATTCAGGTCCCACCTCAAAGCAAGCAGGCAACAGCTAGACATGGGTTTTACCACAAATCACTGCTGGACTTCCTCCAGGACCCTGACCATTGTGGGTCCTTGTATGTTGGGAGTAGTGAGCTTTCCATGTTTATCTGGGACAGATTTACGTGGGCATGCATAAGTGAGTGTTTCTGCTTTGCCTTCTTTCATAGCATGAATCTTACTATGATATTGAAGGGGTCTGTGACACCACCTGTGTTTCGTACCCTCAAAGGTTTCTCCGGTTCTTGCTTAATATCCCTGTCTTTCTCAATATGTCAGAAGGTATTGCGCATTCCAACGTTGTTTGTTAGACAGCATTTCTCACAGGGGAATGCGATGATATGCCACCTGCGTAGACACCCTCTCAAATTCACAAATCTATTCATAAAGTTCGCAAACTGACGTAGCTAATTAATGAGATCTTCTTGAAGGAAGGGAAATATAAGAGTTGGAGTTATCCCTGACTGTCAACTAAGCAGACGCCCTAGAGAACAAAGGAACATTGAGTAAGACAGTTCTGCAATGACACTATAAGTTCACAAAGGTCTCGCAAACGTATTCAAAACACAGTAATACTGTTCGAAGTCTAACTAGCATGCCTGACCTGGCGAGGTACGATGCTAGGGGGAGTTGTGCACATTATAAGGGAATTCGCCCTGACACTCGCTAAGCAGAAGTCTTCATGAAGCAGCCAGTGGCTTCAAGAATTGATGAGTGATCTGCTAAGTCAATAAGCATTGACATGACCAGAATTGGAAGGAACGGAAGCAGTGATCAACATCGGACAGCTCATCCGAAGTTCAAGAACCTGCTTGAAAAACCAGAAAGTACGACTAAAGCTTATGTGGTCATTGACCCGAAGCTCAGTCAGCCTGTCCACAGCCAAGAGAAAGAAAGAGTCGGCAGAGTAGTGAAGCAGTGTGGCTTGGTGGAGCCAAGCACCCAAAGTTTGGATCAATTCATCAGATTAGGTGCGCGAACAGAAGGGCGTGCTCTCCGGAAGCAATCCTCAGTGAATATCCATGCAGACTGGACAACAGCCATGTCCAGAACAGGTTCATGAAGCGCCTGGGCTGTGTTCTAAAGTTTGAGACTCAGCTCTCGGCCTTTGATACCCTCATGTGATTATGTTTCTTATCTCTCTCCGTCTCTGTCATCTATTTGTTTCTTTGTCTGTTTGCCAAAAAATAATTACATATATATACGTCTCTGCTTTATCTATTATAGCATTAGCGGGTAGCTAGCATTTGTATTTTGCGTCGGGACCGTGTTCCCAGGAATCTACGAGAGCCATCTGTTATCAAGAAAAGAGTGTTTAAGTTTGCAAAGTCAATCAGAGTCATGTCGCTTGCATTTTATCGAATTGTTCTTGCATTAAAGTTGCCTGAGGCCATGTTCCTCTGTTTGCAAAGTTATCCATCGTATCTCAAACCTTACCGTGTGTTAGCGAAGTCACTTTGTGAAGCATTTCTATTGTTACTGGTTGAGCCTTAGTCCCCCCTCAAACTTGTGATCATACAAGAAGAGTTCTAGAAGCCTCTGTCAACTAGACTTAGAGCTTTTACCTATACCCCTTGCCTGCCTTTATCTTCATAAAGGTATTTGGTGTGTTGTGTTGTTGTGGTTGTGTGTGCGTCATAGTTCTATAGTTTTGTTGGTTAGAGAGCCCTAGTTTGCTACCTGCACATCAGCGAGACCGCGTTCTGCACAGTTACATGCAAGTTGAGTATGTGGATGAGACATACCGTGTACTAGAGTAGGCTAGGTGATGCTAAGTAAATGTACTTAATGACTTTGCTTGTAGAAAGTGCTTCGAGCTTTTATTTGTACTAAACTATACAGTTTATATACTACTCAAAAGTGTGACTGTAACATCACATAGAGTCACCTAGTGGTCTGTGCACTTATTAGATGACTGAGCATTGCATGCTTAAGACATGCTTATGGCGCACTGCTCTAGAAGTTGAACCTAGACAGCTACTAGACCTACTATATACCGAGATTACTGCATAATACTATTAATAGAGGTTTACTTAATAAGCACTGGAACAGGTGCCTATTTAACATAAGTTCAACATCATTCTGATGCCCGCCAGGTTTGAAAATGACCAGTCACAAAGAGTGACATTGTCTTGGCATTTTTGGACCCCCTTAAATACCCTCGGCATTTTGAAGGGGCCTGCACCAACCAATATTCATACCTGGATACCTTCTTCAAAATTTTGGTTGACTTCCCATCCACCTGGCTTCTGACCACACAGGACAGCATCACACACTCCAAAGTCATTCCTACACAAGAAAGCATTGATTGGTGGGTGTTGCTAGCCATTGGACTGCAAAAGAACTGTTCATCCCTGTGGGATATGTTCTGGGTGGCTCATGATTCAGTGTGTGCACAGTTACCGATGTTTCCCCAACTTAGGCTGATAGTTTCTTCTGCCAACTTTCAGTGTCCTTGGTATTGTTGCCGACCAGGTTGTAGGATCTGGAGTCACTCCATTCTGCGCCATTTGGGATCAGTGGCTTGGATGTTGCTTGGATTGTTGTGGCCTGTTCAACGGCGCGGCACTGAAGGTGAAGATCAGAATAAGGCATTTAACTGGTTGGTTGCCAAAGCACTCCAGGACGTAGATGAGAATATTTATGAGTCCACACCCCAGAATCAGTATATCTATATGTAGACATTGATTTTGAGACATGGATTAAAGATAACATACACTAACTTGGCAAAAGATTTGTCTCACAGTCTTTGGACAATCCTCGCATTGCTTTGGCTCTTTTACTCGCCAATACCAATGACGCTGAGGGGGTCATTTTGAGATACATGACGACATGTCCCTAACCAAACAACAAATGAATTTGTTTGAGGATTGGATGCGTGTAAGAGCAGTTGCAGGGGGAGAATGACATAGCATGGCATGTTTGATGGGCATTTAATGGCTCGTCGGATCTGTTGCCTGTCTTCCAACATTCCTCCTCATCCCACCAGTTCTTCTCTACACTCAAAATTTCTCAGATGTCTTCTCAAACATCTTTACTTCTACCATGGCACCCCATCTTACTCCAACAAAGTGAGCCAAAATCTATGATGAAGAAAGCTGGATACCCAAATGCCAGTATCAAGGCCACTCTCATTGGCCGTACTGATGTCACCAATCGCACTATCCAGCGCATATACAACCGCTATGGAGAGAAGGAGAACTACTATGACATAGCACCCAAATCTGGCTGGCCACGCAAGTTGACAGCGCATGATGCACGCGTTGCTATTCGCCATCTCCAGAATTCATCCGCCCGCAATGCAACAGAACTCCGCCAACTCTATTTTCCCAAGGTATCCGTCGACACTGTGAAGCAAGAACTTTGTTGCAACGGCCTAGAGGCGCATAAACGTGCAAAGGTTCCATTTATTTCATTCAAAAACCTGAAAGTACGAAGAGACTGGGCAGCAAGTCATCTCAATTGGACTGTTGAGAACTGGCGTGCTGTCACCTTCTCTGACGAGTCAATTTTTTGTTTTTTGGGTCTGATGGGATAAAATGGTGCTGGAGGAAGTCAGGGGAGCAGCTAGACCCACAGTTTACAAAGAAGAAGGTCAAGCATAGTGGAGGAAAGGTCACGGTGTGGGGGATGATCACAGGCCAGGGTGTTGGCCGCCTTGTTCGGATTGATGGGAGCCTCAATGCCTCTCTCTCTATTGTGATATATTGCAGGATGATGCCCTAGGAACATTCCATGATCTTGGCCTCAACCCACAAGACCATTACTTTCAGCAAGACAATGATCCGAAGCACACATCGAGAATTGCCAGGACATGGTTCAATGAAAATCAGATCGACTTGCTTTCCTGGCCGCCAAGCAGCCCTAATATCGGCACCATAGAGAACCTGTGGGATCACTTTGACCAATGTATATGTGCTTGTAGCCCTCTACCTCATTCTGAGGAGGAATTGTGGGTTGCCTTGCAGGAGGAATGGTACAAGATAGAGCCTTCCTTTATAGAATCCCCTTATCAATCTTTGCCAGACAGAGTTTGTGCAGTGTACGAGGCCAAGGGTGGCAATACAAGGTTCTAATTCTTTAGACTTTCATTGTGTTTTTGCTTCCCTATTCCCAAATCTTTTCGTCATTGCCTTGTTGCCTCCTTCCAAATTTGGACATCACCTCAACTTATTGTAAATCCCGTAGCGATTTCTAAATTTATTCTTCTCATTTTTTAATGGAAGCTCCTTTCATCTGACTGCAATGTGTCTGCCAAAATTCAGGTCACAGTTATGTGCTGTTCTCAAAATATGAACAGAAACAGCTAAAAACTGGTATGCGACAATCTTTTTGCCCATTTAGTGTACAGCTGGGATTTAAACAAATTCCTTATCCTCTTATTGTGAGGTGCTCAAGAAGCTGTACTGAAGGATGCTTATCCTGCCAGTCAGCAATGATGATTTGCTCTTGACTTTCACCAATCTCAATGTGGAGGCAGGTCAAATTATTGTAGGTGACAGACTGGGGAGGGATTCCAATCCTGTAGAGTTTCAATAGCACATGGGAATTGGAATGTCCAACTGTCCGTTGAATGTATGCCAGACATTCAAAAGTTCGAGCATTTGTCTGACACAAATTTTTTGCTACTCAGATGTCCAAATGTATGGTAGGTGTAAAGTTCATATGTGGCTTCCAGATAAAATATATAGAGCATGTTAGCAGAGAATTGGGCTAACTGCTGTGGCAAATAGAGGTGTCATCTCTTGCACAATTTTGAGTTTTTTCCTTTGCATTAAAACCTCAAATATTGCTCTATAAATGTTGTCAGGGGTGAAGAATGATCTCTCAAGCATTTCAGCATGCTCTCTGTTATCCTTCATGTGGAATACTGCGTGGTACCAGAAGGTGGTACTGTCCCAAGATGACTGTGATTGCTGGTTATCTTTGAGTTAGACCCAGTGGGCATGTCTGCCTTCCTGGGACTCTATGCCCAGGTCTTCTGTGGCTATAATAATTGATTCTTCCATTGTTCTTCACAAGTTTCTTGAGTCTTCAGTGTGTGGAGGAAGGCAATATTTTGGGGTACCTATCAGTGATTGGACATTCATACAGACCAGACCGCCACTTTCCGCTTCTGGGTGCCCCCAATGCTCTAATTTATCATGAATATGTACATATCAGACATTTGTATACTTGTACATCAATTGAGCTGGGCTGTCAGCGCCCGGATACTCATCTACACTCTCAAATTGAGGTGCCATAGATTTGGCAGGGTCTAGCAAAGCCCTAACATAGGTTTCATACAGCCGGCGGAGATTCAGGAACACAGGCCTTTTGGATGAGGTAAAGGTCAGTGTGGATAATGTGATCCATAGTGTTCATAATGGTGGATTCTTCATGTTTGTAGCTCCCAAGAAGCTTCAACAGGGACTGAGTAGTTTGCTTGGGTGAAACTTGTGAGGAAACCAATCACTGATAGGGGCTGCTATTGATCTGTTGTACTCTTTGGACTAACCCGAATGTCCCACTGCTTACACAATCACAGTCCTCTCCTGTCTTTGTCCTATCTCTATCTTGATGCAAGCCCCAACCGCCTGCCATGGCCATCCTTCATGGTGTGAAGATTTCTACCAATATTCTTGATTACCAAGGCATTTTGCTGAGGGTACTCGAGGGGGTCAAAAAAGGCCAAGACCATGTCCCTCCTTGTAACCAGCACAGGGAATGGCACAGGCCCTTCCATCATACTTGATGGAGCTCCACCATGTTTCTTACCACCCACATTATCTTGGTATCACCCGTTGCCAGTCGCTTTGAACTGCTGCTTTCCTCTCCATTGTTGTACTGCAAGTGTGGACCTGCAGCTGTCCTTGGCTCTAGCTGGGAGACGTTTAGTTTAGATGTATGTAGTAATGATGCCAGTGTAAGATGAAATGGAATGGCAGACAAGGGGACAGCAAGAACCATGCAAAATGCCTCAGCCCTTGCCATGCAGAGCATCAGCCACTTACCACAGGTCTGCAATCAGCTGATGCATTGAAGAGATAGAGATATCCAGGGCACCATGAGCTTGAGAGTAACCCGGCACAACAAATCAAACAGTTAATATAGAACCCTCACCATCGCGTCATCATCACCGATGTCCACAGCGCACTCGTCTATCGCATCCCAAGCTAACAACATGCACATCGCAGTCACAAAATGTCCAAGCTAATCAGCAGGTATTACGATCTTTCCAGGATGAATAGATCAAGGAAGGAGGCACAAGAATGGGAGAGAGGAGAGAGAGAAGGCTACAAAGGAGAAGAGGCTTGCAGAAGAATAACAGAAACAGGTGAGTATGGGTGTAGAGTCCGAATTGGAGCCTCTGCTCTATACCGCGATTCGATTAAATTGCCGGGGCATTTCGCGGAGGGTACTTAAGGGGGCTGGTTGGGGGCCAAGACCGAGTTCCATCATGCCACCGGCTTCGTTCCGTCATTCGGCTGTTTCCGTTACTTACTAGTGCCTTTCGTAGCTCCGCTTCATTTTGATTCGCACCTGCCGTGCACAGCATCGGCCGCTTCCCACAGGTGTAAAATTCAGCCAAAGAGATACAGCGTGTCCACCCTGCTGGTGCAGCCTCTGTCGCGTCAGCCAATTCCAACGCGGGACCGTCCACCATCGAACGAGCTGTATGAAATAGAACTAACAGAGCTTGACTTCGTTACCAAACAACCAGGATACTTTGTTGCGAAAAAACAGATGATAACGTTGTCCGGGTGATTCAGGAATGAAGAAACAAATGGTGCGTACATCCTCTGCATTGTTTCGTGCGAGTGCTGAACGGCAGGCGTTTTGTCAGGTTCATACCCCTAGAGGAAGATTCTCCCAAGAGCCTTTATACTGTTTGTGCACATTTTCCGCCCAAAAAGCCGTGTAGTGTTGCGCCTCGTACGTCGTCTTTGTTCATTAGCTGACCCACGTGTTCATCCATGATTATGCTCATAGTGAACCGTGACTTGCACTACGCCCTCAAGAAGCTTGGCTTGTTCGATATTACATACTCCAAGCCAACTCTTCGGCGAATGCTTGCCATCGTCGATGGGGGATATGAAGGATGGGAACGCCGTGCAAAGCACGGCAGTGTGTGTTCTCGANTTTTTTAATGTATGTTGTGTCCTTTGATTTCTCCCGACCTCGCTCACGAACTTGTCCCTCAGTTCTGGCAGCCACCCCTCATAGACGCTGAAAACGAGCTGATAGTACTCTACCCCGACTATCTTCTGATGGACGGGACAGGGCTGACGGCGTGTATAATTGTGTCATCAAAGGATTTATGGGAACAAGAAGACCACAGGCACAGGCCCTACCTCCAAGACGAGCTATAAAAATTACATCGTTGCCGACAAGACTCTACGCGAAGGTCCTGGAATAGACCAACCCCGACTTCCTGCATTCCGAAGCCATTCCCGTAGCCATCCGCAGGATCTGCTCGAACCCAACTCGGTTGTTCTCAATACTCGAGTACCCGCAGAGTACAGACTGAAGCGGTCCAAAGAGATTGAAAAGCTGGTCGATCTGGCGATCTAATTGGAGGAGAAGATATAATCCCCGCCTCTGATTGAGAGGCTGCACCAGGAGCAAATTGGGAAGCTGGCAAAACACCATTCCGTCGGGAATAACCAACTGGGCCACAGCTAAGGCGAAGAAGTCGATATGAAGCGTGGAGAAGACGGGCTTGAAGAAGGCCAAACCCAGGAGGCGACAGAGGCAAGCTCCTCAGAAGGAATTGGCAAGGTGTATCCATAGCCTCAAGGCTGGGCCCACGGTATTTTGTCCCTCCACCTGGACCAAATGCTACCACGCAAGAGAGAGTGGCTCGATTACAATATATTTCTGATGTCTGGATGTGGTACGTCCTTTGTCGACATTTCAAGTCCACAATACCCTTCGACTAGACGTTGACTGTGCGCGACTAGATTATGCCTTCAGTGACGGGGACGAAGATGACGATATCGAAGGTGTCGAAATGCGTGCGGACTCCGGATTACCAGCAAGGGTTAGCTCTATTGAGAAGGTCCGAGATTGGTTTAGGACGGGTGTCATTGATGTACAGGCCACTCGAAACCTCTGTTAAATGGTGTTTTCAGGACGAGAAATTGGGAACTGGCTCGAGCAACAGTGAGCAATGTACGATTGTTGGAATATTGGCAATGAATTTTGAGGTCTGAATAGTTTACTTCTGGGCTGAGCAGGTTCGTAGCTGATGATAGGCCGTTTAAGTACCTTGACCCATGTCCTTCAGAGTCGACGAATTGAGGGAAGCACTGTACAGTAGAAAACGCTGGATCGATCGATAGAGGGCGACGGGAGCTCGTTGATTAGGAGTTCTAACGGTCCAATGAGCGCTCGGTCTATGTGCTTCAGTCTTTGGGAAGTGACAGACGGGCGACGGACAGTGGTGGGATGAAGTTAGGGTCACGATTTCAATGGAATTCGAACTGGTTTAGACGCTCAGCAAACTTGAACAAACAAGTGGTTGCGGATAACACGAGGCCAAACGTTGCACCGGGAAAGCCAGTCTTCTCCCTTCCTCCATTCCAATTACTTCATGAACGACTCGGGCACCGGTACCAGCAATGACCCACCAACCAAAAGATCCCCAGACGTCAACCTTTTTCAGAACGCTCGCGACTTCAGCATCAATCGACTCCAAGTCTCAACCTCAGCGTTTGACCGGGACCCATTGAAAGGTAAATCTGTCTCTAGTGCTTTGGCGAGTGAACTCTTTTGACCGGATCTTGTCTTATTTTGTTTAGAACTCAGGACTCACATCGCAGCAGGAGCCATACATGACTCCAAAGAACGCCGCAATGAACCGAAATGCTATGAAGGGACCAGAGTTGCTGTTCAAGACATGCTCTATGGGTGGATCACGAGCGGAGAGGTAGACCTCAAATACCCGCGGAAAATGAAATGGGTCACAGGGCCTGCAGGTACGGGGAAGACGGCTGTATTGGGATCCTTAGCGGAACGCTGCAAAGCGGGTAAAAAGTTGGCGGCGACCTTCTTCTTCGGGTCTTGGCCAGCATCGATTCGTCGGCGTCGGAATGGTGCCCTTGTGGCGACGATCGCACACCAGCTGGCACTCAACTACCCAGATGTTTCAGACAAAATATGCAAAGCAATCGAGGCAAACCCGGACATTTTCGACAAAGATCTGCCGACACAGATGGCAACTCTCGTTTCAGCACCTCTCCGGGAAATCGCCGCTGGTCAGCCCAAAGACCGCCCTCCTGTTGTTCGAGGGGTCATCATCATCGATGGCTTAGACGAATGCGAGGCCGAGCAAATCCACGATCATGATAGCACTAATAGGGAATCTCGAGCGAAGCCCGCTCCAAGACGAACAAAAGAAGAAGACCAGGAAGAGATTTTGAAAGTTCTCAAAGAGGCGTCGTCCGATCAAGCCTTTCCCTTTCGTATCCTCATTGCTTGTCGCCCAGAACGCGTCTTCGATAAATTCTTCAACAACCCAGCAGGAGATTCCGCCTCGTTCGCAGAGAAGCTCGATCTGAACGAAGAATACCATGCCAGTAACGATATCCGGCGCTACTTAGAGGAAGAACTCCGTAGAATTCGTGAAAGATCCCCCACCTTCGAATGGCGCCCAGAAGACATCGAAACCCTTGTCAATAACGCATCGGGGCAATTCATTTATGCAGCGACTATAATTCGGTTCCTTGACGTAGAGCACCAGGAGCCTCGGCAGGCTGTCCTCAATACAATTTTGGGCATGAAAACAACATCAACCCTGAATCCATTCGAGCAACTTGACGCACTGTACTTACACATCCTGGAGTTGCATCCAGAGGCGAAGCTTTCAATCCGCTGGATTCGTGGTATTAGCCAGTTGGCTTCATATACAAGCGGTGACCGTGACCGGCCGGCTGCTTTCCACGTCAATCTGTTTCTGCGAGGCTCGAGGGGCAGCGAAGTGTCCGTGGAGTTCTTGCTTGGAAGCTTTCACTCATTAATCCGAATCCCACCCCTCGACGACACAGTGACTCCATACGATTTTTATCATATATCCCTGCTCGACTTCCTCAATAACCGTAGCCGATGCCAGAAGCTGTACGTTGACGCGAGTGAGTTGTCAGGCTTTATCTGGGAAGCCTTCATCCGGGTTTGCGAAGGTGAGTTCGGTTTTGCTTCCATTTTGCAGTATGGATCTGACGCCTTGAGTTACAGACGGCAGTACTATGCCAACCGGCACCTCATATCCAGAATGCTTCCTCCAGTTTTTGTTCGATCTCGAGATCGTACAGGACTATTCGGCCGGAGGGCTTCTGATTTCGTGGGTAACAAAGGGTATCGCATGTCCCACACTCCATCCTCCGCCAAGGGCCGCTGTCAATTGGTGGGTGTCGACAGCCATTGAGCGGCGTGTCGACGGTAAACTGAAGGGTTCAAATTGTCTCATGGACATGTTCAGAGCTGTCCATCAATTGGTGAGTGTAATACCAGATGCCTATGGAAACCGTGGACTGATGTCGTTTCCTTCCATTTAGTGTTCGTGGTATCGTTGCAAGCCAGCCTGTAGGATCTGGAGTCGTTCCATTTTGCGCCATCTTGGTTCAGCCACATGGCGGGCCCCTGGCTTACTATGGCTCCGGCGAGACAATTCCTCCGCGCAAAGGAGGTTTGAAAGATTGACAGAGAACATACAACCGCACGGCCGTGAGACAGACGTATTATAGTTCGTTTCATGTACCTCTTGTTCTGCCAGTCTGCGACACTGCCAATAATCCATAGTGTGCTACCCGGAAGCCGCCGAAAAATGAGAATAGGGGCAGCTCTACCAACCTAGTGCTATCGTCAACCCTTGATTCGGTTAGACTGGTAACCAGCCGGAGAAGGACGATTCTCGCCTTTCGCTCATAGAGCGACGGTCACCGGTCTATGATTCGGTAGGGCCCCTGGTTCAGTCGCTTTCTTATTTCATGGTCTCTTCGTCAAAAAGCAAGGCTCACATCGTGATTCGTGCTCATCGACCCATGGCACTACAAATCCCTTTCTTATCCAGAGAAGTCCAAAATTTGAACGAAATGGATTTCAGTCAACCGTCACACCTGTCACGCTTCCCTGCCAAAAGGCGTGACTTTGTGTGACTGATTGAATCAGGGCCCTAGCGAATCAACGTCAACGGTTGACGATAGTATGCAACTTCCCGGGATCCTGCAAATCTATTTTCCTTGATTTTTTTTAGTAAAATTCCTAAAATCAGANGAGCCCGTTTACAGTCGTTTGCAAAATAAACTGCAGTATCGTTTTTTTTTTTCGCGCAGTTGTGACCAACAGTCACGCTGCTAAATTTAGTAGATCTGGTTGAACTACGTCATGTTCGTGGTGGTTCGCTGCCTCAGGGAGGTAGGGACGGGAAGCGAGCAGCCAGCAAACGGTGTCGGCAACGGTGGGCAACAGTTGGAACAATTGACCCTACCCCGTGCCCACCGTGACATTACGCATCACTTGGTCACAACTGCTCGCGAAAAAAAAAACAGTACTGCAGTTTATTTTGCAAACGACTGTAACGGCCCCAGTGGCTTGTACCTATTGTCGCCTTGTTTGAGGGGAGAATCGTTGATAAGCCTGAATCTGATATGCCCGTCACCGAATATTCGACGGGAGGATTTGTGGAGCATGAGGTATGTATGCATTCGTCATCATCAATAAACACAGCTCAATCTCTCTTAGATCATTATGATCGGGGGAGCCTTGTTCCTCGTGATTGAAATGAAGATCGAGTTACCGAAAGATGACAATTTAGCTCAGCTATTTCTCGAGCTTTTGTGTGCGTTGTTTCCCCANCCATGCTTTCATTATTCTGAGCCTTCAAATAGCAGCCGCAGAGCTCAACAAGCAGACTGGTTTTGCCGAACTCAGAGTCTTTGGTCTCCTAACCGACCTCTCCACATTTCGCTTCTACTCCTTTGATCCCGTAACCGAAAACTTTAATCCCGATGAGGATATCCTCGTCAACGTCCGGCGTGACGATTTCTGCTCTGGCATGATACAAGGTCAGCAGAATCCTGTTGAATCCGTTGTACACTCTAACATACTATTGCCTCTAGTTGCAAACAAAGTTTTCAGTGTGATCATGTGTGCCTATGTCAAGGGACTTCAGGCAACTGTCGACTCGAGCAAAAAGAAATCGGCGGACGCGGGAGATGTGCGTGGCTTTTTCTCCCTCCCTCCGTTCTCCCGTCAAATGTATTTCGCTTCTCATCACTCTCACTCGCTCTTGATGATGCGTTTTGGATATAGCCTAAACCCGGAGTTAAGTCCAGAACTCGCCCATCGCTATCCGTTTGGCAAAAGGCCCTTGTTGAGGCCGAGTTAGCTTACTCCAAGCTCCAGCAAGGGAGTGACGATTTAGCGACCTTGGAAGAGACTGTGTCAGAGGGACTGAAGCATCTCACTGCAAGGCAAGGCTCCTTTCGCCACTGTTTATACATCTGCCGACATCCGTCCTCCACCGAAAGTGTGCGTTACCTGCCCCGAGTTTCGCAATATACGTCAGACGTAAAGCCGACGTCTCCTGAGGAATTAGAATCCCTCGCAGATTCTCAAATCAAACAATGGCATCGGAAGACTTTCAAACAGGAGGAACATATGGAATCATAGCTCTCTCCAACCTTTTCTTGTGGAGGGGTCCACAAAGTCGCTGACCTCTGTGGTTTCTGCCAGAATAACATCGTATCTGGGCCTCTTTACTCAATTGGTCGCCTTAGCTGTAGCCCCTTTGTCCGCTGAGGAGTATAATACATCGTGATTAAAATACAGAGGTCTATGAACGGTGAAAGCAGAGCGAAGCGAAAATTTTTGATTAGATATGTACAGTAATAGGACCTCGACTGTGGCGGGTCGATACACGCTCCACGACCTTTCATTGTGAGTTTCTCGTCGTTCCGACTCTCCCTCTGCGAAAGATTCAATGTCCTGTAGAGCGAACTTGAGAACGAGGAACAGTCCACTAGAACCCTCCCCACACTTTGTGTGGAGTCGGGGCGTTAATACGGTCTCGTTCGGTTTTGATGTTCGCAACTTGGGCGAGATAGACTTGATCAAAGCCCTAAGTAAAGCCAAGAATTTAAATCGGGCAATACGAGTCGGTGTGCCAGTAAGCCCACAGAATGATCTCGACTTCGCCAAAGGTTTTATCAATATGTGCGGCAAGTTGAGCGACCTCGGCGATGTTATCCCCGAATGCCTCGACTGCTGCCTTATCTGCGAGCAGCTGGAAAGAGGCAGTCAAGAGCTCATCCTTCTCTTCATCGGTGAGGCCGTCCTTTTGCCAGCGCTGAAGGATGATTTGGGTCTCTTCGGGGCCCAGAGAAGTGACGGTTGCCATTGAGTACTTGAGTAGCTGTAGTAGAAAGGGTCGGGAATTGACTCGAGACCAGACCGTCCTTTTTTTTATACGCAGCTCTCACTTAAGCGTGGATGTGGATGACGCTGACGATTTGGATGGACGTCCTAGAAGACTCGTAGTATAGAGCATCGACGAAATGGAAGTCTTATTGCGCCGAGGCCCCGAATAGGGGCACTTCCAGGATCATCTGTCTGACAAGATAACCTATGTTCAGCTGGAAGTAAATTAAAAGAGTTCCGACTCAGCTCACCTCCGAAGTATAATCTTGTGGTTTTGCGTGGCGGTTAGACAGTGGCCTTGTTCCCTGCACACCGGTCCAGGAAAATATTCTTCCACCTATGACAGTATCGTCTTCGGACGGAAGGATAAACACTATCCACCTGGCGTTAGACCCGGCAGCGAAATCTGTAAACAATCAGTGAGGATCAGTATAGAAGGTCATCAACTAGAAGATGAACGGAACGGAACGTACGTTAGGAAACAAACAGACAACGAGAAAGCCTACCTTTCACAAATCACTGGGACAAATCACGACAACGCCATGTTTGGGTATCAAGAATCGTGATTAGAATAGTGGTCTACGAACAGTGAAAGCAGAGCAAAGCAAAGACTCCTCGATCAGATGTATGTACTAGGATCTCGACTGAGTACCCAGCAACGGTGTCCGTTCGTCCGAGGCCCCTGTGGCGGTTAGAGATGGATGAATATCTTGACGATCAATGGGAACAGTAACTTCGACTTCGAGTTCGGGTGTCGGAGCATGGGGTTGATTGAGAGGCGATCCAAAATCGTCGATACCTAGACGCTTTTGCCTCACCCTCCAGAAAAGACACATGACGAGCAGCGTTCCTTGCAGGATTGCGGCGACGGCGAAGGTTATCCAACCTAAGGGAAAAATGGGGTAAGTGAGGGAAAGTTTGGTATATAAAAGATCTTACTCGTCCAGTTCGTTCCGGGTCTTAGCGCAATGCTGAGCACCATCAGAACTCCTCCCGGCGTTTGGATGCACATCATTGGGATGCTGAGGGCACCAACGAGTTTAGATCGATACGTATGGAGCAGCTGGGGAGCGTATTGAATGCTAGCAAAGACAGCGGCGCTGATCCCAAGGAATTTAGCCCATGAGTAAGCCAAAGGAGGGAGGGGTTCTCCGGGTGATGGTACGGCAGTGGCGAGGACGAATCCAGTGACGAAAACGGCGAGAACACTAGACACGCGGATCAGTAGGCGATGGCATGGGGAAAGGCAGGTAGACGCACAAGTGGACAGCCGTCAACCACGAAAAAAAGATGGACAATCGCCATTCGGTCCTCAATGACGGAGATTTAACGACTACGGTTGCATTGTCAGTTGGTAGACTAATTCCTTCGTGCTTCAAGTGCTGAGGGTAGTATATCATGTACAGGACAAATCTGTGCCACGTGTGAGTCGAATTGGAAGGAGAAAGAGGAGAGAAATACTGACACAAGGGTAAAGCAGACCCATTGAATTCCGAGCTGAAAGATTCCCGCCGAGATTTCCAAACATCTTGCTGGACCCTGAAGAAGCTCAGCCAAGAGAACGCTTGAACGGCCGGAAGGAGCCTACCAGAGGTATGCAGCACTTCAAGAGCCCGGATTGCATAGTCGCCCTAGATTGGCAAAGTCATTCGTGGATGCGTAGCGTCTTGTGGATCCACTTACATGTTCAACAACGCTGACGCGGCGGAGGCGCTTCCGAGGAACAAATACGTAGGGCTCAGGCCTTCCGACGACTTTGACTGTATAATGCGAAGGTGCTATAGCATTCATGAGCCAACTGCGACGACAAGAGAACAAGACAGCGCGTTACCTGAGGCAAATAGGAAATAATGAGCCCACAGCAGAGCCCAAAGGTCAGAAGGGTAGTGAACCAGTCATGTTCCTTGAGAGGAGGTAAGGAAAAAGCACTGAGCTCGACAGCGTTGGACTCACAATGTCGCAGCGGTCTTGCATGGTGCACGACGAGCGGGACCAGGTCGTAGTCAATGGCAAGGAACCTCGGCGTCAATTGCACACGCGCCTCCCAAATAAGGCCAGTCAGTCACGCCAGCGCAATAAATTAGGTCATACATTATCTACATGTGTCCGCTGTAATTCTAGTCAATGTCAGTATCTAGTCCCAGTATTTACACTAGTGGCTGGGTCCGCTGGGGATCGGAATGCACTATATCCTACAATTGTCCACGTAGGTCAAAAATGTTCAGCAAATATGATATATACAGGTGTAAATTAGTCCATGCGGTGATATGTCCGTGTCACTTGTTGGGGTTCCGTTTCCTCGAGAACGCGCGGATGAGTCGGGCAGTCAAAGATTTGCGGCGTTTTCTCTCCGGGGCGGGTGCGTCTCCCATCACTTGATCAGAGGCTGGAGGATCATAGGAGTTATGGCCGCGAAGCGGGGGTGTTGTCTCCGTCGACCAGATACTCCTCTCGTCATCTCGAGGGAAAGGACGCAGCGACTTGGGAAAGGACATAAATGAGTGATGAGAATGGTGGCTTGATTTGCTTTGCGATTTCTTTGGCACCAGAGATACCGATAGAGTGCCCGGAAACGACTCGGGAGTAGGGTCAACAACGGTGACAGCAGAGGAGGCGCTGGAGACATTGGAAGTAAACGGTAACGAATATTGTGGACTGACGCTTGCAGTAGAGTCGGTGCTGTTGGATCGCGTCGAGCTGGGGATCCGACCAGGATGTGGAAGCTTGCCCATGGGCAGATGATAGCCAGAAACGCCATAATCTTCTTTGTCCGCGACGAGAGCTTGCCGATGCCGGTCGAGAACGTTCTGCTCTCCCTGTGTGAAAGAACGACTCCTTCTCCAATTGGGGTCAGGTTGCGCTGCCGGCAATGTTCGAGTGCTGAGAGCGGGCGAGTTCGGCGTGGAGATCTGGGTGTTGCGCCGTTTACGTTGATATTCCTTCGCGGAAAGGGGCATCACGACGTTCTGGCCACTAAGCGCCAATCGTGTAAAGCGGGGAGTCTCGGGAAGTGGATTGAACGATGGCCATGACTTGTCGTCCGAGGCCGACCCGTCGGCGGTTTTGATTCGTGAGAGGGGAGAGGACTGATGGATATTTATGTTGGGAGTGGACGCAGAATGCGCGTGATTGTATGGTGGAGCAAGGGTCGACGTTCGAACCTTGAGTTGAGGGCGCTTTGTTAACTTTTGCCGAGAGCCCTCTTGCGAAGACGAAGAATGAGGACGAGTGTGCTCATGGTAAGCCTGATTATTGAAATTAATGGTGTGCAAGGACTTTGCTCGAGATGGGTGAGAAGGGTGCGCTGGCCCGTGAAAATCGGGCGTCGACAAACTGCTTCTGCGGAGATGATTGGGGCTGGAAGATACGGCAGGGCCGGCCAACGGAGACGACCGCACAGGCTTCCGGGCTGGAGATGCGCTGAGTCTGCGATTCTCCACGGAAGTGGGGTATGAGGGACCCGGGGCGAGCGGCTGAGAAGGCTGCAGAGAACGACGAGATAAGCTTCCTTCTCCTGGAGACCACGATTCTGATCTTGGAGCCAGCAGCTAGTGGGTTCCATGAGTATTTTCCGTAGAAAAAAACAGAAGCTGCTCACTGCTGTGTGCCTGCGAGAGGATGGTGACGGATGCATCGCGGCGTTCGCGTCGACGAGGGAAGAGTTGGGGCAAAGATAGGATGGGCAGCGGATGCAACGTAAGATTTATTCATATAAAGACTGTCTGATCGGAAGCTTCCATATATAGGGTCCGAAAGACAAGAGCAAACGGGGCCTTGAATGGTGTTTTTGACACCGAGACCGTCTCTTGGCAGTTGCGTCGCTAGAAGTGGGTGATGAATGCTCCGCTCCACATACCGTATCGTTCCTGCTGCCTAGAAGCTCAATATTAGCTCGAAGCTCGATATAAACTCGAGTGCTTGGGCTGTTGCCAGGCCAAAGGCAACAGGTGGAATGGCTAAAAAAACAGTGGGGAGACAATTTTAGAGCACAAGTTTCTTCCAAAAAGAGGGTACTACCGTTGTTGTGTGTTATCAGACCTTACGACCGTCAATGAAGTTTTCCATGATGAGCAGGCTGCTTGGACGACAAATCTTCAGAATAGATCAATATCATGATATCGTTCCGCAGGGAATCAATCGCACTCTATTGGAGGAGGGGTGCCTGACAGGTAATTAAGGTTACTTTTGGAATAATAGGAGACGTTATACTGTTAGTGGGAGGGCTTCTTGCCTGCGTGGATGTAAGTACACGACACCTGACGAGAGACGCTGACTTACCGTCGACAAACATGTTCCGTGTTGCAGCTGGGAGTGTTACGGTCATACCGTCGAGGTCTTTGGTCAGCTTGACCTGGCAACCAAGTCGACTTGTGTCGGTGAGACCAAAGGCCATGTCTAGCATGTCGTTTTCGTCGTCCTCGGGTTCTGGAAGCTTGTCGTAGACTTCCTCGGAGAGAATAACATGGCAGGTTGAGCAGGCGACGGAACCTTCGCAAGCACCTTTGGAAAGATCAGCAATGACTTGAGAAGAGGAGGATTTGCGCACCTTCTAAATCAATGTCATATTCATGGGCCACGGCCAGAACGTCATCGCCTTCATTTGCTTCCACTGTTCTGATAGGATTCCCTTTGGAATCCTGGAAATGTAGCTTGATTCTAGAACGCAGGTCAGGAGCGAGCCGGTGAGGGGAGGGGGAGGGGATTCACACCCTGTTCCAGGCGCAGGACGGTCTATGCCAGCATGGCGACGAACTAGGGAACGGTGAGATGGAGCACAAGCGGAAGGGGAAGGCCAAAACGCACCCATGGAAGAATGGAATGTGCGGCGCGAGCATCTCCAAGAGCTCGCCCGCGTGACGCCGCAAAGCGTCCGAGAAAACAGTCTCGTCGACGTCGAGAACATTGAGGGCGATGGCTCGTCGCCGTCGGACGCGATGACGAAAACCCTGGGCTCGGGACGGCAGGACCACGTGACAGTCCACCGGGAATCAGAGTTTACCGTTTACGCTTTTGGCTACGATGGAAGCGCGCCTCAAAGGCTAAATACCGTGGTTTGGGCTGCCAGACGGCGTGTCCAATCCTCCATCTGAGCGCCATGACCAGCTGGGCAGCAGAGAATCCTTAGCAGCTGCGCCTCCTGGCCAGATCCGCAGCAAATCCGCCCAAGGACGGGCAGAGAACAGGCAGAAAGGGCTGCTACACGTGTAAGGTTTTGATCTTCTTCATCTCATGCTCTTCCAGAGTTCTCGTCTTCAGAGTTGCTACTTCAACTCCCAATGCAAACGAACTCCTTTTCCCCCAACGACCATGTCTGGCTCCCTACCCTCCCGGCCCTCGAAGCCCTGGGTGGACCCTGCTGCCCTGCCTAATTACGGCGACACCTCGTCCATCGAAGGGAATGCCCCGGACTATGTCAAGCAGCTCAACTACAACACCTACATTGCATACGGTGTTGGTGACCAAGACTGCTTCGGGCACAGCGTCGGTAAATCCGTACAGTTCGTAGAGGTGAACATCAACCGCAAGCACGAACGGAAGGGCCGACTGGAAGCTACGACCATTGCAGAGGTCAAAGTCACCAGACGTATGTCGAGCCACTTTCCATTTAATCGTCCGTTTTTTGAACATCGAGTAGATATGCTCAATGGTGCTGGAATGCTCCATGGAGGCTGTCTAGCCTACATCGTTGACAAGTATGTTCAGCTTATCATTCTTCTCGAGCGGACCGATAATCTGATACCTGCCTACCAGCTGTTGCAGTACGCCCTTGGTCGTACTAGGACTGATCCAGAATGTCAACGGCGTTGGCGTTACCCAGTCTATGAACGTCCTCTTTCATGCACCTGCCCCGTTGTGAGTTTTCTGTCCAAACGCACCAACGCTTCCTGAGCTGACAGTGAGACTACCAGAGGCACCATCTTGCGCATTGTCAGCAGCTCAGTGTCTCTGGGCGGCAGGGTAATGTCGTCGCGCTGTGAAGTTAGTAGGTTTCCATCGAACGCCAGTTGCTGATTCTGACCATCTCAAAGGTATTAGACAAGGAATCCGGAAGAATCATCGCCTCTGCCTTTCTCAACAAGATGCAGCCCGTGTCAGCGAAACTATAGGTCATCATTAAACATATCGCTACATCTTGATCAAGAGTTATATCATTCATCTGTATCATATCTCAGAACCTGTACATTGGAAATCGCCATCTGAACTCACCCGTTGCTTTCTTGAGAGGTACAGCAGTAACTTCCGAGTGTTTAAACGTCCGTATTCCTGTCCGCGATATCTTCAATCGCGATTTGCAGTTTGGGTCCGGGCAAGCCACTTCCGCGTCTGTCGACATCCAATCCTTGTCATCTAAAAACCGCTGCTTTGCCGCCAGCAACGGAAGAACAGCACCTTTGGCCGCAAACTTTAGTTCATTCCACGCAGTAGGAATCGCAAATCGTCATACCGAGCGAGTAGATCGAAAATCCTTGTCCAGGAGGCAGGTATAACATCTCTCCTTCCAATGTGAAATGATCCCCATCCTTCGCTCCACACATTATTCTTTCGTTTGGGGGGCATACAATCTCCACCCGCAAATCGTACAATTTGAAAGAGTCATCGTCAGTGTTAGGAGTTGGGGCAGACATCATGGCAAGGGTAGAGCGATATCACACGAGGCACTGAATCTTAGAGATCGACAAGTCAGGTGGTTGAGTTTAATGGTTTGCATCAGCGTCTCAAAAAAGTAATACATTTAATCAACAGGGGACTACTTAGTAGACATAGCCGAGGAGCTTGCCTCCAATGTTTTTGCGACGAGCCTCTTCGTGGTCAAGGATACCAGAGGAGGTGGTCTGGAAGCGATGTCAGGAGGAACACTCCATGCGATAAAAATAATCTTACCAAGATGATAATTCCGAAACCACGAGCAGGGAGCAACAAGTTGACCCAAGATTCAATCTGGGTGGCCTGCACGTTGAAACNGGGGGGAGATGACACCGGTCTTGTTGAGGCGACCGTTGAGCTGGATGACGATTTTGCCAGAGCGATGGTCATCGATGATCTCGAATTCACCGATGTAGCCTTTCAAGGTCGTCAGCATATGAAGTCACGAAGGATATGTCAGAAGGATGTAGACTCCTCCGTGAACTTGAATCGGTGGAGGGTAGCGAAATCCAAGTTGTTTGGTTATGGGAGACGGTCGATATACCGGAACATTAAAACGACAAGCACGTATGGTGTATTTGTGCCGGCCGTAGTTATAATTCCGGAGGAGTGATTGAAAATTTTCAAGGCGAGACTCACCGTGTCGCTGCATAACGCTCAAGAATTTGACCACGACCTTGGAGGAAGGGCGGATGAGGACCTGGCGCTTTCCCCGACGCTCGGCATTGACAATGTTGTTGAGGCAGTCGTTCTAGTCCACAATGAGCACGCCAAACACACGAAGGATAGAGCTACTCACCAAGACGGAGACTCGAACCATTTTTGCGAGAGGAAAGGGTAATGAAGGGTGGGTCTAAGCAATACGAACGAATGTAAGCGACAAGATTAAACCCAGTCTGAGTGTCGTGCTACGGAAAGCGCGAGTCAAACGGGCTGTTGAGGACAACATGTTGCGCGACTTGAGCCACCGCTGGCAGACACCGAGACAGCATAGAGAGGGCGACGATTTACCTTGAGGAGATCTTGAGCAGCGGCGACGACGACGACGAGCAGAATTTACGTCCTGCCCAAACCGTGCTGAGTCAGCCATCATAAACTATACAGCCAACATCAGCCACCTCGGCAACTGCCGGTCCCGTTTGCGAGGCAGAGCCCCTTGTGAGCATCGTCCAAACCAGCGCCAGCGTCGCATACTTTCAACATGGTGCGTTGAACACCGTTCTGCCGCTACATAGCATCGCTGACGAGCTCAACAGGGTCGAGTTCGCACAAAAACCGTCAAGAGGGCTTCCCGTGTCCTGATTGAAAAATAGTGAGTTTGGCGCAGCGAGATCTCTCGGTTCAGGAGGATTCAAGATCCATTGTCTGCAGCTACCCCCGCCTCACCCTCGACTTCCACACCAACAAGCGAATCATCGATGAAGTCGTGCGTACCGATCTCACGGCGTTGGGAGAACGTGTCTGACCGCACACTTAGGCTGTTGTTCCCTCAAAGCGGCTGCGAAACAAGATCTCCGGCTTCACGACCCATCTTATGAAGCGAATTCAGAAGGGCCCCGTCCGTGGCATTTCCTTCAAGCTCCAGGAAGAGGAGCGTGAGCGCAAGGACAACTACGTGCCCGACGTTTCCGCCCTCGACACTACTGCAACTGGCCTGGAGGTCGATCCTGATACCAAGGTGTGTACTTGTCTGCTGGGGCTGCGATCTGGCGTTGCTAACTCTCTGTGCAGGCTCTCCTTGACTCGCTCAACTTTGACACCATCAAAGTCAACGTTGTCGTACCCGTTACCGCTGCTCCTGAGCGTGGCCCGCGCCGGGAGCGAAGGAACGTCCCTGGAGCCGCGCGGTCGTGAGGAAAATGACGGAAATCGATGCTGTCGATGTCTGGTATGCGACTACACTCTCATGTCATATGTACATTTCCGCTATGCATACTGTTTCAAAAACCAAGCCTCGTGAACTCTCAGATACGGACGGGAAATATTTGATATGTCGCAATGCGCAATGCTGTGCCGAGCGATGCCGGCATGTTTGGATATGTGGAAGTTGCCAAATAAAGAGCCCGTTTGGCAATTTTGGTGGTCATTCTCAACATTCTGCTTGTCGTCGTCGTCTATTAGTGTCTCCTCACCGTCGACAACGTTCTCGACGCCCTCTATTCACGACCTGTGACGACCCCCCCGCCCCCGCCCATGACTCGTTCAGCCCAGTCAGACACTGCCACTTCTCCATCACACGAGTCGAGCGCCGTCAAACGACGCTTAGCTCGTTCTCCATCGTTATCACGGTCAACGACCTCGAGCAAGAGATCACCGTCCCCAATAATCACCTTCACTCCATCCCCGTTGTCCTCGGAAAGCAGCAAGGGGGTTCAAGACATCACCCGCAAGGTCATCCGTCAACTCGAAGGCCTGGGGCACCTGGAAGTGCGTGACATGGACACGGCATACGAGGAGAGCGAGGATGGTGACCACGAGCAGGCAGAGGTGGAGTCATCGGTCGTCTCGGGGAGCTCGACACGCAGGTCGTCAATTTCTGCCCCTGTCAATGGCCACACGAATGGCGTAGCGAAGCCGATCCCTACTCCTGTTGACTACGAGATCCCTCGCAAGCTGCTCCACAGCTCGATAGGTGCGTCCGTCTGGGTTCCCAAAGAAAGACTAGTGTTCGCTAAAGTGGAATCAGGTTTCCTAACATTGTACCTTTATCTTGGCGAAGGCGACGCCCGAAAAGTCGTGCTTGCCCTGTGGTCAGCTTTGTGCATCATCTACCCTGCAGACATGCTGCGGTTCCGGTCCCGAAGGTTCGCTGCACTGTACGAAAAGCTGTTGGGTTTCTTAATGCGCGAGAGTGAAAGGGTACGTCTCAGAGTTGTCCTAATATAGTTCCCAGCACCTGACGACTCAACAGGATAAGGTGAACGGGGTTGTGTGGTATATCCTCGGGGTCAATTTCGTGCTTTCGTGTTACCCCATTGACGTGGCCACTGTGTCTGTTTTGATGTAAGCCTTCGATTTGTTCCAATCTTGCTTCTGCGATTCACATGCTAATTCTTTCATAGTCTCTCGTGGGCCGACACCACAGCTTCCACGTTTGGACGGATGTACGGTCGGCTAACGCCGAAGCTGCCTCCGCGTTTGTTCGGACTCCCTCTGGCCCCTCGAAAATCCGTCGCAGGCTTCATTGCTGCATCGGTGACCGGCGCTGCGGTTGCTGTCGGATTTTGGGGAGTTTTGGGCACTCGTCGATTTGGCGGCCAGGATGCAACTTGGACTTGGGAAGGGGGTGTTAGGAATTCTGGTGGCGGTGGAGCTCTAGGTTTGGCCTTGATTGGAATTGTCGCTGGCCTGGTATCTGGTGTTGCGGAAGCTTTGGGTACGTGATCTCCCTTCTTTATCGAGTCAGCCACTGAAACGATTTGATAGACTTGGGATCGCTCGACGACAATCTGACATTACCCATCATCTCGGGAGGTTGTCTCTACGGTTTCTTCAAACTCTGGGAAATGGCGTCATCGTGGCTTTCATGACTTTTTAATGCCCGGTATGCTGTTATAGAGTCCCTTTGCTTTTTACAATACCATTTGCATAGTGCCAGGATTTTGACTGAACCATTTTATCTATCGTTCCTTACGATACCATACCAACCTTGCTCACTCTCGGCTACCACCACAAGTACTTACCCCCTCAGGATAATATGGATATCTCTAATTCTATGACTACGATCTACGATACAATTCCAATAAACCATTATGCATAATGCATAGGCTAGGTCACAGCTGAGAAAGCGTTAGAAAATGGAGATGGCTTCAAGACGCTATCGAGAACGTACTGTATTTGGGACCACCGCTTCCCTCCGGCACAGTCCAGGTAATATCTTGCGTAGGCACCTTGATATCGCACAGCTTGCAATGAATGCAATTCTAGGGCCGGTTGATGAGCATCGCAACAAGGAAGAGGCTAAACGTATGATACCTACCTGCGAATTGATAACCAATTTCTTCCCCTCCCAAGAGTCCTCCCCTTTGTTTTCACCTTCGACGTCAACGTACTCATACACCCCAGCCGGGCACGCCCGGCCAAGAAGTCCTGCGTACTCGCCGACATTGACTTTCACATGCTCAATACGTCGCTCCCGCTCTGCATCCACGTCTTCCTGTGACACCGCGTCAATTTCTGCCTCTGCTTTGACAGCGCCAATGCCAGCTCCTGCTGCAGGATTCTTGAGACCGTCGAGCTGTTTGATATAGTCCTTGGTCTTGATGACACGAAGATGCACCGGTTGGTCTTCAGCATGATTCGTTCCGGTCAGCGTCACGCTCGTCATGAGGTCAGTCGATAGTGGAGCTTCGAATGGGGGGTATTCGATTGGTGAGTGTTTGCTGGCCTTTTCCGTGAACGAAGAGTCTAGCGACGACGTGTTGTCCTGGTACAGATCCTTCAAAACCTGGGAATTCATCGATCCACGGAAAGCCTTACCACTTTGACTGGCCCATGTTCGGGTCGGTGATGTTTGAACGTCCATGGGACTCTTCCCTTGAGGAAGAGGGAGTCGATCCCAGAGTAGAGCATACCACCCCAAACACCAAGCTTCGTCCCGAAGGAAGGCCGCAAGTTCCGGACTTCGTACAGATCATCGCGTACCCACGAGCGGTGGAACGCTGCGTCATAGCTCGACATATCTGCCGGAGCAGCCTCCTCACCTTCTGAGGCTTGGTTGTGGACTGCGTCCCAGGCTGCCTCTGCAGCTAACATACCGGTCTTCATGGCATTATGTGTACCTTTAATCTTCGCGATATTAACGACACCTGCGGAGCAGCCGAGCAGAGCGCCACCGGGGAAAGCAAGCTTGGGAAGTGATTGGAAACCGCCTTCCGTTAACGCCCGAGCACCATAGCCCACCCGTTCGCCGTCCTTCAAAAGGGTTCTGAAGAAAGGATGGTGCTTCATCCGCTGCAGCTCGCGATACGGGCTGAGCCAGGGATTCTTGTAGTCGAGAGCAATAACGAGACCCAGGCTGACAAGGCCTTCGTCCATGTGGTAGACCCAGGCACCGCCGTAGGTTTGATAGTCCAAAGGCCAGCCCAAAATGTGCTGGACAGTACCGGCCTTGTATTGAGAGGGATCTACGCGCCAAACTTCCTTGAGACCGATGGCGTATGTCTGTGGTTCGGCTTCTCTTCGAAGGTCGTAGGTCTGGATTGCCTGTTTAGACAGGGAGCCATGTGCACCCTCGGCCAATAGGGTGACCTTTGAGCGGAAGGCCATTCCGGGTTCAAAAGAAGACTTCATCCGGAAATCCTTGGTCAAGCCGACTTCGTTGGTGATAACACCACGAACGCTACGGACAGGGTTTCCCCATGGGTCTTTGGAATCGGGGGTGTCGCTGAGGAGTAGTTGGGCACCTGCGAATCCAGGATATATTTCAACACCGTATTCGTTTTCCGCGATCCCGGCGAGCCAACGCGTGAATTGAGAGAGCGAGACGATGTAGTTGCCCTTGTTGCTCATTTGCGGAGGATGGGGGATTGGAAGCGCCCGATTCTGGGTAAGAAAGAGCATGTTCGACGATGTTGCTGGTTGTGTGAGTGGGTGGTCGTCCATCGACTGCCATTCAGGTAAAAGCTCGTTGAGGGCTCGGGGCTCCACAACAGCGCCGGACAGGATATGGGAGCCTAGGAAACGATGAGCAGACGAACAGCGTATGCACCGGAAGCACAGGACCTATTTCCGACCCCTTCTCGAGGACCACTACACGAATCTCGTTGCCCTTTTCCCTCTCGAGCTGCTTCAAACGGATGGCCGCACTCAAGCCTGCTGGGCCGCCTCCAACGATGCAGACGTCAACCTCATCCTCTGCTCGTTCGATAGCCTTGGGGTCGAATGGCTGGCTGAGGCGGACTGCTGAGGACCTCAACGACCTGCTTAGGATATGTCGTGTGGGGAGGAGAGAGGCTCTTGAGCGAAGCATAAGGAACAGCGGGGAGAGATCAAAGCAAATGCTGGCTATTACTTAAAGTATTCCTTTTCACGTGCACATGATCCACGGAGCTTAATTCATGACGACCAATCACATTTCTCGAATTCCAGCTACCGTTACAACATATTGTATACAAGTCCGAATTATATCTGCATTCACTGCTTGGGGAGGGACGAGTGCTCGAGGTTGACGGCGTATTTGGCAAGACCGTTGCGGAGAGGAACGCAAGTCTTCCTGGCCAAGGTAACCTGCAAGCGGAATTCCTGCATCCCCAGTTAGTCTCGTCAAAACGACCGAATGTGGGGTAGTTTACCTCGTTGTTGAGCGAGTCCAAGCCAGTCTCCAAGATGGCACCAAACTCCTTAATTTGGGTGCTGACAGAGTCCCAGATGTTGCCGAAAACGACGAGCTTCTCAGCAATGAGCGCGATGTCGGGCTTGAGACCATCGTAGCGCGACTTGAGCTCAGCCAGCTCGCGTTGCTTGCGGTTGACTTCGTCAAGCTCACCCTGCTTCTTCCTGAGTTCGATTTCAGCCCCTGCAGGAGAGTGTCAGCACCTGTGATAGCCGGTGAGGAAGAGAAAATACTCACTGATGCGCTCAGCGATAAAGTAGGCCAGGGAGATGCCAGTAACGGCCAACGTCCAGAGCTAGCGACTCTTTCAGCTACGTGTTTCCGAGGGAAAAAAAAGACCTAGACCATACCCCAGCAGCGAGCCCTGCACCTAGAGACAAAAGAGCACCGATGATCTTCAAGTTCCAGCTATTAAGTGTATTGTGGTCAGCGCCATAACCGGACAACTCCAAATGAAAAAGCACCTACCCTTCAATAGCTTTCTGAATTTCGTCAATTTCAACCTTCAAGGCCGTAGCTTGTTGCT
The DNA here is from genome assembly GCA_027579435.1 of Candolleomyces eurysporus. Classification (NCBI taxonomy): domain Eukaryota; kingdom Fungi; phylum Basidiomycota; class Agaricomycetes; order Agaricales; family Psathyrellaceae; genus Candolleomyces; species Candolleomyces eurysporus. The sequence continues at coordinate 17,627 of JANBPK010001204.1, read as the reverse complement.
CGAGTTCGACCTTCTTGGCTGCCAAGTAGGTAGAGAACCTCTCCCCGAAGCCCCTAACATCGGACTCCAGAGTACGGAAGTTGTTCGCCATGGTCTTAGAAGTGGTGTGCTCCTCTTCCTGCATTGCGAGTCAAACAAAGCCTCAAGAATGCAAAGAAAGTGCACTTACACTGAAGGCGACAAACTCTTTGACGCAGTCCCTGAGGTCGGACTCGGTCTTGATATCATCGATCATGGAAAGGAAGACTTCATCGTAGCCTGAAGGTGCAGAAAATACTCAGTTGCGATCTCGGTCGTGTGCCTCAATACGTACGCCTAAGTACGGCAGTCATCTCAGAGGCGACATCTCGAGATTGCCAGAGGTACCGAACCCAGCGCTGGAAAGATAGTCAGTTAGCCTGCAGCCTGAGGCGGTGTGACAACAGCACCTACCACTTTGTAGCCGTCCCATTCCTTCCTGTAGCCAGCGACTTCGGGGAAGTCGCTTCCGTGGTTTTCAACCATGGCCTTGAAACCGCGACTGACGCGGTCGAAGGCCTGGTCGATTTGGACAGCGGAATTGCCAATGTTTTCGATATCCTTCTCGAACTGAGCGAGATTCTGGGGATCGTTCAAGGCTTCGATGGCGGCCTTGGCGAACTCCTTCTTCTCGTCAGCGGTGAGAACGATTGCACCAGCATTAGAAGACATGTTGAACAATTGAGAGAGTTATGCAATGAGGCAACTAAGAAGTGGGGGATTGTTGTGTTGAAGTTCACGTTCGAGCACCGCCCGCTTTTATAGAAACCCGTGCAAGAGAGCACTTAGGGAGTGTCGTTGTGCAAGTCCTAAGATGAACCTAGTTCGCAAATCCGGTTCGACTCTACCGCTTCAACTTCGTGAATCGAGTCGCAGAGTGAAATCAAGGGTTACAGACTGACTTCGGCAAAGATACGGCCCCCAGGATGACGAACAATATCCCATGCGACGAGGAGCTCTTCATCTACGCAAGAGACTCGACTTGGAAGCTATACAACTTACACTCTTCATTCGACACACTAGTTCCGGACGAAGGCTCAAGTTGCTCCGAGAGACTCGGCGTCTGGGAGAGCTCAAATGAATGGACAAGTCAAAAAAGCTGGAAACCCCCTGAAAGAAGCACCATTGATATTGGAGCTGAGCGCCGACCTCAACAGTGGCAATTCACCCACCAAAATAGGCGGCAGGCAATATGCTCCAAAGAAAGGACAAGCTAATTCGTAGAAGCAATTAGCAGCCTAAAGGACCCGTGGCCAAGGCGGGTTAAGCGGGACCCGAAGCTGGTAGGCATCTACAATCACAGTCGATGGAATTTGAAACAGCAAGTCAGGTACTCGGGGTCGGCGATTACTTCCAATACTAGTTCAAAGCTACGTTAGCCCGCCGAGAGAAAGAAATTGTAAGAAATACTGTCGAGTGGCCTGAGTTCCTCCGATTCCTTCGGTCCAAAGCTGGACAGAAACCGCAGGGTCGAATTCCTGTATCATAGGTCGGGACTTAGAGACTGCCGAGTAGAAGTTCTCCATCGAAGATACGTCTACACATGTTGCTGAACGGAAATGAACGTTGACGTCTGAGAACAAGGAGGCGACAGATGGAAAGACAACGAAGACGGGGTGAGTCTAGAGCCTAGTCCCGATCTGGAGTGCTGGGGACGAGAACAATTGACCAAGGGCCCCATGACGCCCACGAAGTCCTACTTCATTCTTGTGATGGAGGGTAATCTAGAGTGTAATAGCGCGAAGTTGGGTATCGAAGGTAGTCCAGGCTCCATAATGCCATGATTCCTCATCCCACTCCCCAGTGGAGTTTAGGACCCAACCAATGAATGAATCGATGAAAGGTTCAATGGAGCCCTGTCGAGTATTCTCCCTTCCCTTCGAGGGTACAGCAGCAGTCCTTTTTGCGACAGGGTACGCTCAAACTCGCACTCCGTCCACGTCAAGGAACACGTAAAGACCCCTTGGAAGTCACGAGCAAGGCCAAACCCGCAAAATGAGAAGTGCGTTGGAGCTTGTGCATGTCTGCAGAGAATTCAGGAAGTGGTGATGAACGTCCGCGTGGTAGATCTAGAGTGTGTAAACTCAAGAAGCCACGCAAGGTAGTTGCAGCGTCGAATGTTTAGCATAGGCGTTTAGTCCAAACAACCGGCAAAGTTCACGAGCGCTTCCGTCGGTCTTCAAGTCTTCAAGAGCTGTAATCCATTATTCGAGGCACCAAGTATATTTAACAGACGCGATAGAAGTACATGATTGTAACGAACGACAATTCAAGTCATTTACAGTCATAGATATGACTTGGAGTAGACCTATTTAGGCTTGCGGTTCTCCAATTCGGTGGCGTATTTAGCCAATCCGGCTTCAAGAGGTCCGCACACCGCCCTGGCAAGGCGAACTTCCTTCTTGAAGCGCTGTGATCGCAGATATTAGTAGTTTTCTTAAATGAAATAGCATATGTCGATTTACGAGATTGGTAACGGCGTCCATGCCTCCCTTGAGATGCTCTTGGAACTGAACCGTCTGGCTACGGACCTGCAGTTATAGAACCGGAGTGAGAAGCCAAAGAAATGGTGAGATAGACCCGAAAACGTACGGAAGACCAGATCTCAGCGAATAGGACAAGCTTCTCGCAGATCAAGGCAATGTCCGGCTTCACGCCATCGAAATCGCTCTGGAGGTTGGCCAAGGCTTGCTGCTTACGGTTGACCTCGGCGAGGGCATTCTGCTTCTCTTGCAGCTTCTTGGCCTTGTCTGGTAGATTGTTAGCGCTTCAGAGAAACAAGGCAAGGATTCTGGGACCCACCATTTCGCTCCGACTTGTAGGAAGCGAGAACGGAGCCGGCAACGACAACGCCGATGACCTGCAAAACAAGGAACAACGTCCATTTAGCGCACATGATGGAAAGTAACAAGGTCAAATTGCACATACGCAGAGGCAGCCACCACACGCCGCCAGCGCCGTGGTCGCGTCCTTGATCTGATAGTAGGACAGTAGTTAGTTACGCGATCCCGCCTTGAAGTGGAAACGAGAAACCTTTTTATCAAGACTGGGCAAGTGAAATATTTATTGGTTAGGTTGATGGATAACAGATAACAATATGTAAAAGAAAGAGACATACACTTCAATTTCTCCTTGGAGACCGTCGATCTCGAGCTTGAGTGCCTTGGCCTCGTTCTCGAGCTGAATGCCCTTGTCCTTTATCCATTGGTCCAATCGGGGCACAAAGTCGTCCGCAATGTCGCGTTTGAGCGTGAGGAAGCCCGAGGACATCTCGGTAGACTTATCGTGTTTCTCGTCCTTCAAGTAAAAGCGTTAGAGACGCAGGCCATGGCATAAGAAAAAGGGGTGACTTACGATGAATTGCTGAAGCTCGACGATGACGTCCTTGCGATCTTGGTCAGTCACAATACTCTCGACCATGTCGAGGAAGACCTGGTCGAAGCCTATTCCAAAAATCAGCAATATGCCAGAAAACAAGAGGAAGAACGGTGCTCACGCCTCAGGATCGTAATATGCTCGGACGCGACGTCACGAGAGAGGGAAAGCAGCTTGACCCAGCGCTGGAAAGCACAAGGAGTTAGAGCCCTTCAGAAAACTGAGGATGGAGCCAATATTACCTGGTAATAACCAACCCATTCGTTCTTGTAGTCGCTAAATCCCGGAAAGTCTTTACCGTACTTGTCGACCATTTCGGTGAACTTTCGAGTGACCTTGTCGAAGGAAGCGTCGATTTGGTTGGCCCACACCCCAACCTGCTGCACGTTCTCCTGGAATTTCTTGACCATTTCATCATCATCGAGTTGTTCGATGACGGCGTTGGCGAATGCGATCTTCTCCTGGTCGGTAGGCATGTTGAATGGATGCGATAATACGAATGCGAAGAAACTTGATGAAAACTAGAAGTTCAGGATCGGCTTTTATAAGTCTTCAGCCAAGATGATGGTACTAAATCCATTTATTTTTGTGAATCGGTCGACATGCTGTTTCTACGACCCAGCTGTGCCGCATACGCTTCAAAATAGTTAAAAGATGGTCAACATGGAAAGCTATGGTTTGCAGTGTGAATTTCTTTCTACTCCGAGTTGAAAGTCCCGAAGTCCCGAAGTGGCAACCGGTATTATGATACCCATCTCGTGGGCTTTAACTGTACCTTCCGTATTTCTGCAGGACAGATTGACGTCTGTGACAAAAAAATATACTTTGCGCCATCCAGTCCTGTGCGTCGGGTTCGCGTTCTGTTTTGCAACCAAGTCGTTCGAGCTGGTTCGCATCTTGCACTCCAGAAGATCCTATAAAAACTTGAACTTAACTCTCTAAATACATCATCCTAACCTACTCTTTCTTCCCCACTCAACAACATGTCTTACACCTCTCCCTGGGTCAACCCTGGACAATACGTCAGCAACGTGAACACCCTTTCTTCAGAGGGCATCACCATCGACAAGGGCGTCGATCGCGCCGCCCGGGAGGCCAAAGACCTCGCCTCCAAATACTCTGCCCATTTCTCGCTTGTCACCCAGCTGGCAACTACTACAGCTCAATTCAAGGATGTATGGAATATTCTCATCGCAATTGTCTGGATATGTTTTGTTAATTCTAGATCGTCAGAACTGGACCAAAGGATTGCAATTGTCCCGTGATGCTGCGTCCTCTCTCTCTGGCTGGCTCCAACGTAAAGCTTTTGTAGTTTGTCCAAGACTTGATCGCTGAAAATTTCTCAAAGGTTTCAATCAGGTTTTCCTGTCCATGATCAACGACGTTGAGACCGAGGGCGATGCCCAGGACCTTGTCAAAGAGTTCCAAAGCTTCTTACAGGTCAAGGTTCTTCGTCCGAAGTCATTCATACAATTTCCTGACATATCTATCATCGAAACAGGCCGAGCATCCGTCCCAGAAATACCAATTGAGCAGCACCCCTGGCCCCAAGAGTGCGTTCGAAGAGATTGAAGGCCTGGTAGGCTTACATTCCGTTGGTAGTTTGACCTCACGCTAAAACGACCGTTCGTCCAGGCTGACAAAGAGAGCAACCATGTTGTCGAGAGCTTGCAAGGCAATGACTGGCGTAATGGCCTCAAGGTAGATGGACTTTGTATTCGTCGGAAAGAATGACTGAGCTCACCTCTGTGATGTTGCCAGAAACTCAAGGAAAACCTTCCTGCAGTCCAGCAGGGTGTCCAGCAGGTTCGAGCGGCGTTGAACTCCTACGCGACCAAGCTTGAGTGAGCTCGGGCGAAATTATTTCCGTAATTACGCTGAGTGACTTGGAAATGTTGTATATTACTTTCGAAGAATGAAATGTCTCTGTGATTCGCTATTTCTTGCTCGGAAAATGGTGACATCGAGACCTACAAACAGTACTCGGATTTTAAATGCAAGGTTCGGACTAGATAATGAATCCAACCAGATACATTCGAAGATTTGAGAATACACAGACGATGGAATAGCTAGTATACAGGAATGGTACAATTGATTCGTCGCAAATTCGTCGAATCAACCTTTGCTTCAGGCCGACCTTGAAGGGCGGTTCACCAGCTGAGTCGCGTATTTTTCGAGGCCGTCGACGAGAGGCGTGCAAAGTTTCCGAGCCAGTTCAAGCTCCTTCTTGAACCTCTATTGACGATCAGATTTGGTCAGCACGTTCATGTGCCTATTTCGGAAGTGTTCACTAACCATGTTCGTGGTTGCGTCGATCCCACCTTGCAGCGACTTTTGAAACTGCACACTCTGGTTTCGAACCTGTTGGAGATTGGTCAGTCGAGCATCGAGGGTGTCATCGAATCACAGTAGGGCTTACAGAGGACCATATCTCCGCAAATAAGACCAGTTTGTCACAGATCAAGTAGATGTCGGGCCTTAAGCCGTCGAATTCGGTCTTGATCTTTGCTAATCCTTCCTGCTTCTTATTGACTTCGGCAAGTTCGCCCTGCCTATCGGAAAGCTCTATGGTCTTCGCTATGACAGAGTCAGGACGATAGTCCAGGGACAAAAAATGGTTAGGCTTACCGACACGTTCGCCGATCAGAACCAAGAGAACGGTTCCGGCAACAGCCAATCCGATGAGCTAGGGTAATTTGTCAAAGTTATACGATAACAGGGTGACTTGACAAAGGAAACGTACCCCAACGATCGTTTCTGCGGCAGCAGCAGTAGCTAAGAGTGCGATGGCAGCGTCTACAATCTTTTTACGTTTTAGAGGCAACTCGATAGAGCGGAAAAGCGCAAGCGTACCTGTTCATCCAGGCTGCAGGATAATGAGTTGACACTATTCGCCAAGTCGAAAGGAATGGGAACCCACCTTTGAATTGCTATCTTGATCTGCTCAATCACTTGCTGCAACTCCACGGCTTGCTGTTGAAGTTCGGTACTCGTTGTCTCGATATAGGCATCAAACCTGATGACAAAATCCTCGACATCCCGCTTGAGGTTCATGAACCCTTGAGACATCTCCGTGGACCGGTCATGATCTTCGTTCTAGTGACCCCGAGGTTAGAAATGAAGGAGCTGTTCAAGGGGAATATACCAACGATAAAATACTCGAGCTCAAGGATAACGTCCTTGCGGTCTTGTTCAGTTTGGATCGACAATACCATGTCAATGTAGACCTGGTCGAATCCTGTAAGGAGGTATTATTCTTAGTCTCTGGCGTGTAGATGAGATGAAGGTGGGACCTACTTTTCAAAACTGCGACGTGCTCGGACGCCACATCTCGCGAGAGGTTGAGGTGTGTAACCCATCGCTAAAGTACGATGAGTATAATCGTAAAACAACGGCACTCAAACGACTAGCCTGGTCGTATCCCTTCCATTCGTTGAGGTAGTCATTGAGGGGAGGGAAGTCGCTACCGAATTTACCGACCAAGTCGGAGAGGCCACGAGTAACACGGTTAAAGGCTTCATCAACCTGGATCGCCCATTTTCCAACCTGGGCAACGTTCTCGGCATACTTGTTATCGGAGTCGTTGTCCAGCTCGTCGATTGCAGCCTGGAGGAATTCATCGGATTCCTCTCGGGTCACGCCTTCGGTTTTGTATCTCTCAAGAACCTTCAGCGCATCAGAGTAAGCTTGACTGGGAGAAGCGGTTTCAGTAGACATGTCTGGGAAGTGGGGTTTGTATGCGGTGCTGTAACCTGAATCTTGGGGGTCCCTTTTATATCGACGCAAGTGGGACTAGGACCCTTCGAATCTGTGGAATGAGTAACCGATATGGATAGTTTTCAGAATCAATTGAGATGAAGGTGAGATGTGAGCGATGACGACAGGTTCTGTGCGATATAGGGTCGATTTGGGGTTTGAAATGGCAAAGACCACTTTACGTGCGCTCAGAAGTTGGGAAAACAGATAGGAGGCAGTTCGACTCCGCGAGCCCCATGCGTTTCTGTAATCTATTTGGAGGTCGTAGGTCATGCTGCTTTACTTCGTGACGACTTGGGTTTGTCATTATTGGGGTTTGGAGAAAGAAACTTCGCTGGCCAACATTTCCCGACAGGTGTAATTTCGTCCCATGAAATTTTGAGTTCAGTCCAAAGGATCGGAGACATACCAGTTCCGGCTTCGAATTCGCATGCAACATCGCGAACCTATTCCAAGAAGACGAAACGTATCACTGGAAGCTTACCCTTTGAATTAGTGGAAACCACACCGTCAGACGTTTCGCCCCAGGCTACGCTCGATTACTATGGTGGGAAGAGACGAACCTGTTACAGGACGACGGAAGAATCTAGTTTATCCTCTGAATTAGTGGGAAACCATACTATCTGACGTTATCTCTCTTCATCTCTATGCTCAATAACAATGGTGGTACATGAGAAAGAGACGATTGACACACGTATTATGATTCTTGAAGCTTTGCCAAGGTCGGTGTTTTCAGAACGACGACGTCCGGTATGTCGTCCTTGGATTCCCTCCGAAGCTCGCTTTCCATTACTGCTTTGATCATTTCACTACCCAGTTTTCCAGCTTCTTCAAATCGTTGGTCGAAGAACGTGCGAGTTTCATCAAACCGTCTTCGGTACACCTCGAAGTTTCCAAAACTAACACACTGGCTCCACCCTCTCGCCGCAACAACGAATTCGAGATCATCTGGCCGGTGCCAGCTATCGAACAAGGCCGAGTTAATTGCAGATCTCAGAAGAGACTCCGAGAGAAAGAGGTGTTCAGCTACTCCAAGGAAAAGTCGGAATAGTGGGGTCGCCGCGACAGATAGATGGTGATACGGATTTATTCCGAGATGCGCCCAGCAGTCCACCATCGCGAGGAGAGAGAGGTGGGAGTTTGGCCGATTTTTCGAAGGAGGTGAAAGATGCTGGTCGGTGGGGAGAGCGTACGGAGCGTTTGGGGTGCAAGGGGAAGGACTGGGACTCGGAGGTTTAGAAATTCCGAGGCTGAACTTGTCCAAGAGTTCAGCAGAGAGTAGAATTGGCTGGCGACTCTGTCGTTTCTTGCCTGGGGCTGTCGCCTGATCTTGGTCGGAGGTTGCCGACTGTCCTGCATCCCAATCGCCAAAGACGGTCTCCCTTCCCCACTCTACTCGTTCTCGAAGTGTTTTCGCTGCCTCAGCACTTCCTGCTCCGCCCTGAAGCATGAGCTTGAACAGTTCTGTGGCACTCTTGGCATACTGATCTATTTGGGTTCGAGCGCTGGGATTGAGAATGGCGAGGCCGGCATAAACGTGCCATGCATTCGAGTATATTCGAAGGGTGAGGTTCACTTTTACTGTCTCTATNCCCCCCGACGTATAGTCCTTGTTCCCAGGGATAAGATTTTGACGAAGCCCAGGCTGTACCCATACTACAAAGCGCCTAAGGTCAATGGTCAACGAACTTGAAACCCAGGACTATGTTCACCTTAGAAAGGCTGCATGGGTAACTGCCTGAGTATTCGCGGTGACTGAGTCGTGCTCCTCGTAAGTGAGGTACACGAAACGAGATTTGAGGCAGGAAAGAATGGATTCCACCAGAGTAAGTGCCTCATCCGTTCCCCGATGCTTGATTAAAACCTAGATCCGACTGAGGATACGCGCCAAAAGGAGCAGTTGGGGAGTTACTAACGAGGGGCTGTCCGACAGGGCTGACACTGGGTCCATGGAGGGAGTGGCAAGATACGATATGGACGTCAGACGGAAGGTGTTTCTCAAAAGCGAGCTTTTCTGGAGCCTTGACGGAGGTCTGGCCGGCAACAACTGCGTGCACCTTGGTAGCTTGGATCGGATTAGTTAGATAGCGAGAAGAGTTGAAAGACGTACATGGCCCATACTCGGCGACAACGCGGTCGATATATTCTGCCTCCACCGAGTAAACAATGAAGTCAGACGACCGAGCTACTGCATGGCCGTCCTTCATCGGCACGACATTGGGTGTATCTAAAGGGAGTGAGAGAAATTTCGTCTGTTAGATTTGGATTTGCGTACTAGCGTAATCTGCCTCGAGCTCCTCAAACTTGGCCGGGAGATCGCAGACATGAATCCTNGGGGGGGAATGAGAAACAGATCATGGGGCAGATATCAAGGCGACGACTTTTTCCATCCGGCTTCGTTAAAGTATTTTGCGTACATTCTACCCATGGCTCCCATGCCTATGAGCCCGATGGTGGGCTGCTCATCGCGGGGCGACGATGGGGAGGCATTTGGGGCAACGTTGAGGGGAAGATGATGGGAGTCCATGGACAAGGCGAGCCGTGTGAAACACGCCTTGACCAGAGCCTGCTCGATGCCCAAGAGCTCGTTCCATCCACCCAACGACAATGCCACCTACCGCGATGTCCTCATGTTTGAGGAACGCCTCAAGACCACCGCAGCAAGTCTCCAGCGTCGAAAATCAAAATACCAATGTGGGTTGTGTTGTGGATGGCCTCGGCACTGAACTCACTGACACTCACCACTCGCAGTCTTCCTTTGCCAGCTGCTGCTGGTCATAGCCATTCTGCTCTGGGAAGCCCTGCTGCCCCCAGAGGCATCGATTCTGGTCATTCCCTACCGGCTCCTGCTGCAGAGAATCCTCCCTGCCGTCGACAGTGACGTTCGACTCCCGCCCTACATCCCGAGCGGCCTCCTTTTCGTCAGTGTCACCACACTGCTGCTCTTTTTCGCGAGTGGAATGTACTCCGAGAAGATTGCATATGCAAACAAGTAAGTTTTATTCTACTATTGTCCGAGTTGACTCGAACCACGTTCCAGATATGTTCCCCATGCCAATCGCGCGCTACGGTCCTTCAATATGGTCCTGAATGTCAGGAAGCCCCCATTGCGTTCCAAATTCGCTTGGAACCCTATCAATTTCTTCTTTCCTCGCCCCCACCAGTCGCCTACCTCGTCCTCGCCCATGCTTTCGCGATCGCCGTCGCCGTCTTCTAGATCCCCGAGATCTAGATCATCGTCAGTCTCTCGCCCTATGGCTTCCTTACCTCCTGCGTCGAACCCTCGTGGGGAGCTCGTGTTCTCTTCACGTGTAGACAAAAACTTTAGGGAAGGATACGAACGGTACCGGTCTCTCTTTGAGCGCAAAAGGGAGGAGAAGTTCAGGGAGGAAAGGCGCAAAACATGGTGGGGAAGGCTCATCTATCGAGAGTTACCCCCTGCTCCAGCACCCTCTCCAGGGCATGGACCAGCCCGCAGCGTATCTGTCAGCAGCTCGTCCACCCGTGGTCGTGGAGGGGCCCAATCGAGGAGCGCAACTCCCCCTACGTCGGCTGGAGGCGGTCCCTTGATGATGAAGTCTCGAGAACGAAGTCGGTCGCCCACAGGAAGCATCCGTAGTCGAAAGGAAAGTACGCCCTCCCCCCCCCCGGTACGCCGCGTCTGAGAGAAAGACGGAGGAGAGAAGGGGAGGAGACGAGCATGCGGACTTTGGCGTTAGAAAAGAGCTTGGAACACAGCCAGTCTCAACGATAGATACATACTGTACTTATAATTGCTTGGCATTCGTCAATCATACCTACATCTTATGTTACGGCAGTACAGTATGGGTTGCGGTTCCCATCACAATTCGGTATCAATCGATCTTCCTCTACAACCACCACCATGGCCGAGGAAAGAGTCTCCGTCGTCGAGCCAACGAGGACGAGAAACATCCAAATCGTCATTTGTGCCTCGTTTGTCACCACTCTCGTGGTCCTGCGCTGCCTCCCATCAACGGACGACCCATCGCCTGCAGGCTTCATTTGTCCACCCATCGGGCTGTTCACTCTAATTCATCACCTCACTATCATCGTGCTGGCCTTCAGACAACGACGCAAACTCTATTCGCCGGATGAAGTAGCCAACCTAGTACCGGTAACAGCCAAAACCGGAGCAGTGCTTTCATCGTGGACGTTTTGTTGCCTGTGGTTGGTGACATCCATGTTCTATTTCATGGATCTTGGGAGACCAAGGCACAAGACGCTCTTCTTTCTGGCTGGGGTAGAGGCTGCACTGGTGTTTGGCATCTCTGCTATGTGTAGTCGCGAGAGGCTGGAGCTTCTCGAGCGACAAGCAGAGCAGCCGACGAGTCTTGTGTTCCTCGTTGATGAGAATGGGGATCCAGTTGCGATGGAGGGGCCTTGATGGTGCGTCTGCGATAAGGCTTCCCATATATTGACCGCTGAAAGGCCGCTAGATTTGTTGTATACTGTAGTTCTTATATTCATTCTAAAACGTTGACGCCCAAATGGCGCGTGACTGCCAGTTTACCCCGAGTCGAAACATGATGCAAAGGTCTGCTTGCATGTGGTGTAGGCTTTCTGAACGTATCCTGTGTTCCAATACAAGCACAGAATTGGATTAGTTTGGATCTGGCCAAGAAGGAACACTGGTTCTGACGCGCCATGGGTATCTTGGCGATGAGGCCCGCGCGTTCATATGGCTCAGGTCTAGTGTTACGGTGTGAGCAGTCCTACTTAATCGTCTCCACCCCGAAACTTAGCTTCCAGGGCCCCGTGTCGGTGTTGGCATGGTTCGTGGCAGCAGGCAGGCTGTGCCTGTTTGTATATAGTGGCCTCGCCGGTCTCCCTCGTGCCGTCGAGAGGGAATTCAATGGCTTCGTTGCCGTCATGAACCGTTTCGACGCCGGACAGCTTCTCCTGGAAGCTGGGCCACACTATGCGGTGTCCCCGACGAGAACTTGATTGAACTGGAGTAAGCAAGAAACCAATCGAAGGGAGACTATTGGAAGAGCGTCAAGAAAGCTACTACCCGGGCCAACGATGTCTCAAATTTGCGAACTTGCTCAGAGCGTATGGCAAGGACTTTCTTGAGCTCGCTGGGTGGTACAATGGTTTCGACAAGGTATATGTCCTGCGCTTCATTGCCTTGGAGGACTACTGACGCATGGTGAACGCTCTATTACTGGGTGATCAAGGAGCAGCACCCTCCAACGTAAGATTTCTCTCAGCTCCTTGGAACTTGAGAGCCACTCCTCGGTTCGGCCCAAGTCAAACACGTCATGACTGCTCTCTCAGCAACGGGTGTCTGCATGGCCTCGGACAAGACGACCTTGCACAGTACTCGAGAAGGAAAGGAGAAGAGGGCGCGGGTCCACCATGGGTTGAAACCAGATTTCTATTAAATGCTCAGGTGTGGCTCGACGTAAGTACGAGGGAATCGTCGGCGATGCAGCCAAGCGGCTCAGCTCCGAGAGTACGGCGACGAAGGCAGTGGCAAATGTCCTCGGATTATAGGCGCGTGTATGACATAGGGGCAAAGCTGCCGTTTTGGTCACGCGTTATTTGTTGGCCAAACACGGGTCCGGTGGCCTCATGGGGACCGCGAGGTCGCTTCATAAGAAACGATGTTGTGACGAGGCAAATCTCCCCGTTTCGTTTCTGTTCAGCACCCTTATCTTCCCCATGGACCGGTATGTTGCCCTCTGATTTTTCTCATATCTCTCCTAATCGCATTTCATTTTGAAACACAGGGTTTCCCTCTTGGGCCCGCTGGCACTCCTGGGCTGCTCTGCGATCGTCGTAGGCCTCGTGTATCTCGCCGCTCGCCGCTTTGGCTTTGCAGGTCGACTTCAGTCGCTGCTCCGATATGTTCCCGGCATTTCAACGTCGTCGTTGCCAGCTCCGGCTAATGCCTCAATCACCTCGTTGTCTTCGTCTCTCAACCGAACGGTCAAGACTGCAAAGTCGACGGTGAAGAATGCGACCCACTTGTCCGTACCGAAGGCTCTGGGATCCCGGTGGTCCCAGATCATGGCTTTCCTCGCAAGACGGCGGCGTAGACGCATTATGCTGGAGGAGCTCCCCACAACTGCATCCTCTGAGGATGATACTGTGTCATCGGTGTCCAAGACAGAATCACCGGTCCTGGTTGACCTCACGGAGACGTCGAGCGTCTCGAGCCCCACCATTCCACTGCGTAGGCTAGGTGCCACGTCCCCGCCACTCCGCTCGCCGACGCCATTATTGGTGTCCGTTTCTGGCCTTCTCGCCACGCCTCCCCTCACCGCCGCATCTTCCTCTGGATTGTCCAGGGATTCCCCGCCTCCTCCCTCTACCCCGCCCCCTCACCGTGGCGTACGCCATTCGTTCATACCCGTCTCCCCATTTTCGTCTCCGCCCTTCAAGGCCACACAGGGTAAAGCCATCGATCTGCAGGACCTGTACCCAGTGATGCGCCAATCTACCGGCCTGATTTACCCTCACTCCCGCCCATCCACCCCTTCACCCGTTAGCAATAACCCATATTTCCTATCCACATCCCCGATTCCCGTCTCACCTTTTCGCTATCACCGGAGAACTCGAAGTCTTGGTGGTATCAATGCAAAGAGGATCGTTGCTCCATCCATTCCGGCGGACGTTTTCAACGAATCTTCAGGTCATCTGAAATTGAATAACTTTGCGCCTCACCGTCCGCTCACGAGTCGAAGTACGGAGTTGCTCATTGATTTGGAAAACGGTGGGGAAGGCGAAGCAGGTCTGGAGGAGTGCTCGTTGTCGGGTGGAGTGTTGGCTGCGGCGGACGGAGGATCTGACGATATCGACGGTGGTCTCTCGGACGATGGTCTGGATGATGACCTTGAGGTTCTAACCCCAAGCCACCTTCTGTCAAGATCGTTTCCATCTATCCAAGATCGCCGTATTATGGGCAGTGATTCTACTGGGGGGCACGTCGCGGAGGCTGCAGAGGTTATGGAGAGAGAAGAGCCATCGGCTCGAATCGAATTCCCAAAAATCGTTTCGAATAATGCTTGGCGGGAGTGGGATGATGACGAGAAGAGTCTCCTGTCCTTGCACCTCGACGAACCGTCGTCCCCGGAACCAATACTACCTATCCCGACCACAGCGCTGGATCTTTCAGTCTCTTCGCAAGATCCTTTTGTCGACGTCTTCACGCCCGATCTAGGCCTGGATTTATTCGAAAACCCCTTCGATGACCCTGACGCAGGCGATCCATTTTCTCCAACCCCTGCATCGGCGGGAGACGTTGTAACTGATCCTATGATCTCGGAATTGGAACTAACAGAGGGCTCGGAGCTAATTGACGACGCATTGGACTGGGACGGGTGTGAAGTAGAGGCCGAGGGGGAGGAGGAGGAGGAGGAAGAAGAAGAAGAGAACGAGGAGGACGAGGAAGAGGAAGAGGAGGGAATGGGAATGGGAATGGGAATGGGCATTGGTCAAGACGAAGTAGATGAAGAGAAGGAGACTGAGAGCGAAGAGATTGTCCCGGAAATCCCCTGCGACACTGTCAGTGATTCTGAAGAGCAAACTCTTAGTGATATTTCCGCCGATTTGTTCTCTTCACACATGCCCACACCTCCCGCGTCACCTCCATTCCCTACGCTTCGAGTCCCCTCCGAAGTATCGCATCCGGTCACTGCACCTATTACTGCCCGCGACACCGAAGAGGCAATCTCAAGTGTGCCTGCTGAACGAACCGAGCTTCCCTCGGATCCCATTTCGCTGGAATCCACGGTAGTCGCACCACAGACTTTGGACGACCAGATGTTGGAGGAAGCTGCTGAAGAATCGCCCACAGATGATCCTCCTCTTCCCGAGATCATCTCACAGCATATAGGGGCCTTGGAGCTCAGTCCCCCGCCGACGCCAGCCATACCGACCTCGTCATTGGCTAGCACCTCAGATGAGCATGAGCGTACTGGCAATGCGGACGAGTTGGATGCAGTTGTGGAAGGAAAGCCCATCGATTCGGCAGATGAAGAGGCCTCGCTCAGTCATTCCCCAGACTCCGAGAGGTCGCGTCCTGCCTGGTCTATTCGGGCTGCCGAAGCTCCTAGATTAGGAATGTCCCCCGAGGTACCAAAGGAAGATGCAACAGAGGACGTGCAGGTGCCAAGTGGTTCAGATCGCCAAGAGCATGATGAAGCCGACGCCACTCAACCCTTCGACCAGATACCTGGAGCGTTCCCCGAGTCTGACCAGACTCAGCAACTTCGTCAACGAAAACCGGCCGCCGTTATCAAGGATGAATCTCCACAGGCCAGACCCAGTAAGCCTGGACGGTCTTCTGCCATCGACACTACTTCCTTTGCAGCAGCCGTCGTCTCGCTACGGCGAAAACCGGAACCGTTGGACGTCGCTTTGGCCATGCAAATGCGGCCAGGCCTGGGAGCTGGTGCTGATCCAGCATGGATGGTGCGATTCATGATGTCTGTTTTTGGTTGGCTTGCTGTCGCTATGAGTGCAGGTATCGATTAATCTCTACTCGCCTCGTTGTTAAGTTTTCTTATGCACGACTTTCATTGGACTCTTTCATTATTCACGTTCATTTATGACACCTGCATCGCATCGCATCGTACTCTACATATCTACATTGTTTTGGAGTCTGTGTACAACATTATCTGGACTTGGGCACGGCGTTTTCATAGTATGGTTATCCGTGTATCTATCCATGCATCCCAATATCATCACATCGTAGGAATATCTGGCACCTCCGCGAGTCCTCACCGCGTAACGGCCGAATCGGTCAGTGCTGTCTATTTCCTTGTTTCATCCATCATCACGCGACGTACTGACGACTCTCTGACCTTCAGAATGTTCAAAGGGGGACTAGTACTGCATGATCATCTCTGACAACACAGGGTCTCCATGAGGCAATCAAAATGCACGACATTACGTGCTTGTATCCGCCCTGTGGATTCGAGGAGTGCACAGCACAGAGGCTCTTGGCCTCGTTGCGGAAAGATATATAACTATGTGCAGACCATCGAATCCGTCCAATAAGGTCTCATCATGAAGTGCGAAAGTCTGTCCCTCTCGTTTCTGATCGTACTCGCCGTTTCGACGAGCTGGGTCACTGCAACTTCGCTGGGGTTCCGACGTATACCAAAATCGTCGATTTCGTCGACGGGAGGATCTTTGTTGCCCTTTACCAGCTCGGCCGTGCATCCTCTTGGGACTAGTGGAGCTGGACCAGGGAATAACAGCATCAACAACCATCTCGATGTTAGGGTGCGTATTATCGAGTTCGTCTGCCCGTTAATGCTGCTAGATTGCTGAGCCTTTGATCACAGTATTCGGCCAACATCACCTTGGGTGGCAAAGGTGCTATCTCGTTAGTTTTGTCGGCTTTATCTTTCGACTGACTGCGCCATTGCAGAGTTTGTCGTTGCATTGGATACTGGGAGCACAGATCTCTGGTGAGTGTGAGTAAAGTGAGGCTCATCGTTCCCTACTCATGGAGCATGCGTGGTTTAGGGTCCTTCCGGATGATAGAGGCGAAGGGCGTTACAACATCACCGACCTTTCCGTGCAGATGCGATACGGAGATGGATCGTATGGAGTAGACGGTAAAATTGCAGTTGCACCGTTTCAGATGGGGACATTCAATGTATCTCAGCAAGGTGCGCAGCTGATTTAATTTTCGAGATATGGTTTTGATTCCACGTTCCATCTAGCATTCCTCCACGTGGACTCGGTGAGCACAAGATAAACTTTGCTTGATCAGATCTCTGAAGACGCGTTTAGTTCACAGTCAGAGGCTTGAAGGAACTCGGAATCGACGGTCTCCTGGGACTGAGCTTCGACTTTGTGACAGCTTCGCCCATTAATCGAGCTGTGACGGCACGATGGGGTCAGAACGCCACTTGGGGAAGCTCCGTCCTGAAAAATATCTTTTCTCAAGATGGCCATAATGGGTCCAATTTCATCGCGTTGGATTTGTCGAGGACCGACGACTTGGAGGACACCGATGGTGGATCGTTCTCCATCGGAGAGTACGCAGAACCTTGGAAAGCTGTAGCCCAAGCTCCTAAGCTCTACCAGTATCCTCAAGGAGGCGACCGGTGGACTACATTGCTGGAAGGCATTTCCGTTGGTGGAACGCCTTTGAACCTCTCCTCGCTGGTTCGGAATGCTACCGAAGGTCGACTGGTCACACTCCTTGATACCGGTGACCCAACCGCCGTCATCCCACGGAACGTCCGCAACGACTTATATTCACGCATTCCCGGAGCTGTGACCTTTACCCAGGGCGAGAGTCGAACGTGGTTGATACCTTGCAACACCACAACGATAGTTGAGTTCACTTTTGGGTGAGTGAATAACTTCATCGANACCTTCYTSATNCYCAYTATSCAGCGGCAGAGGCTTCAAAAACCTCGATGGACTGGGTAGCATGGACAACACGGTTCGGGGTCGAGTTTAGGCAGACCAGAGATAGGCCCCGATTTTAC